>CAUYSK010004663.1:0-55238 GCA_963575035.1 Avahi laniger | reverse complement strand
TGTTGCCCTGGCTAGAGTGAGTGCCGTGGCGTCAGCCTAGCTCACAGCAACCTCAGACTCCTGGGCTCAAGCAATCCTACTGCCTCAGCCTCCCGAGTAGCTGGGACTATAGGCATGCGCCACCATGCCCAGCTAATTTTTTCTATATATTTTTAGTTGTCCAATTAATTTCTTTTCTATTTTTAGTAGAGACGGGGTCTCGCTCTTGATCAGGCTGGTCTCGAACTCCTGAGCTCAAACAATCCGCCCGCCTCGGCCTCCCAGAGTGCTAGGATTACAGGCGTGAGCCACTGCGCCCGGCCCTATTCCGTTTCTTAACAAAAAATCTATTCTTATTTCTGGAATGTTTGAGAATATTAGCATCTTACCACACTGACATGATTCGTAGGTTAGAATGTGAGTGCTTTACTGTAATAATAAATTGAAGTTTTAATATTTAAAATTGAATTTAAGCAAATGATACTAAGCAAAATAAAGTATGGTCATCCTCTCAGTATATGTGAAAGTTTAGTTCCAGCAACCCCCGCCCCCACCGCATATACCCAAATCCACACATATTCAAATCCTGCAGTTGGCCCTGTAGAACTCACATATATGAAAAGCCAGGCACCTTCTCCCCAATATCCTGCTACTATATTTTATAGTATATTATACTATAGTATAATTTTATACTATATAGTACATTTTTGATCTGCTTTTAGTTGAAAAAATTCATGTGTAACTGGACCCTTGTAGTTCTAACCCATCTTGCTCAAGGTCAGCTGTAGTCTGATATCAAACCATTATCCAAAAACAGAACATCCTGATGCAAACTGGAGAGGAGAGAGAACCAGGTGAATGTGAATGGAAACCAGATGGAATTTCAGGTCCTTCCACTCTTGATGCTCCTTTGGTGATTGCCACGAGGTGAATGGTGACAGTGGTGCATAGAAGGCACAAGTGGGGCAACTGAAGCTATACCCAGAGGGGTGTGGGAAGCAGGGGTTGAGCATTCTGTTAGGGGCAAAGAAGAACCCCAACTTCACAAGATATGGCCAGGAGTAAACCTGCCTAAGTGCTGACAATAGACGAGATTTAATGGATCAAAGCAAGACCATTTCTTACTGAAAGCACAGCAGACAGCAGGAGCGTCAGCATGGTAGTGCTGGTTCTCCTGGCCCTGTGTCCGCAGGGGATGTGCCTCATGGGCCTGGTTGGTGGCTCTGTGCATAGCTTTGTGGCTGAGGGGACACACTGCCAAGCTCAGCACCTTTTGTAGCAAGCAGCAAACAACCTCCTTCCCTGAGGAGTAAGTGGCCACAGGAGTTGTGCTGTGGTGGCCTTGACCTGCTGAGCCACCTGCATGATCAGAAAGTGCTTAGTAACTAATTCCTTTACCCAGGAGTTCCCTCAAGGTCTCATTACATCTTGTAGTGATCTTTGACACGAATTGTCACCATATGGTTAATAAGAGACTTAAAGTGGTCAATTAGCAGGCTAATGGAGTATATTGATAATTTTTTTTAAAATTAATTGAATGAGATCTTGCTATTGTACCTTTTTTGGTGGGGGAAAGGAGAATATGAATCTCAGTTTATTTTTAATTGTTCAGATTCAAACTTCTTAGTTAAAATATTGAAACTTCATTACTTTTAGGATAAAAGAATTCATTTTATAAATGACAAAGACTCTTATTGTAAAAGCTCTGGAGCCTGGCTTAACAGAATGCTCTGGATAGGGAAGATGAGAAGTGCTGTTTTCTTGTGTCATCCTTACACTATAAACTTCCTCTGTTAATCCAAGTATACTTTGTTCACATGAGATTGCAGATTTAAACTGCTTCCTCCAGCAAGATTTCCACCATATGCTGGAATTTAAATGGAAGTATGACTTTTATAAATTTCATCATGTGTGAAAAATGAAGTTTTGAAATTGTAATATGTTTGAGCATGTTAGAATCTGTGGTGTGCAGGCACACTGTCCATTCTTATTAATGTAGTTAAACAGGTTTTTGAGTGGCCTCTTTTAACTTTTGGGTCAGGCTGTCATTTCTTATTTCTCTGCTGTAATAAATCATGCTGGAGGCTTTGGCAGACCATCAAATGAATTTCCTTACCGGCTGCTTTTCCTACTCTTAGTCACTTTTTCACTGTGGCTGTCCACCAAGATTCAGTGTCTCCTGGGGAGTGGTGTTTAGGTCCTACCAGTTCATATCCTCTCTTAGGTCATGCTTTTTCTTCTGACAGCTTTGGGATCCGAACTTACATGTTATGCCATTTAAACAAAATTTTAAAAATCTTAATTTTATTCTCACAGAAAAGTTGTAAAAATAGAACAGAAAGTTCCCTAATTACCTGCCTTCCCCCAACTTCCTCTGTTGTTAACATCTTACATAATCATTTGTTGTGGTGGTTTTGTCAAAACTAAGAAATTAACGTTGGTGCAGTCCTATTAACTAAACTGCAGACCTTACTGGAATTGTTCCAGTGTTTCCTCCGTGTCTGTTTTTGTTCCAGGATCCAATCTCAGATCCCACATCTCATTTAGTTTTTTCTCCTTTGTCTCCAGCCTATAACAGTTCCTCTTTCTTTGTCCTTCATGACCACGACACTTTGAAGAATACCGCTCAGGTGTTTGTAGAAAGTCCTTCAGTTTTAGTTTGTCTGGGTTTTTTTTTTTTTTTTTTCTTTTCTTTTTTTAGAGACAGGGTTTCACCTCGTTACCTAGGCTGGAGTGTAGTGGCACAATCATAGCCTGCTGCAGCCTCGAATGCCTGGCCCAGGTGATCCTCCCATGTAGCTGGGACTACAAGGTGTACCACCACGCACGGCTAATTTTTTATTTTTAAGAATTTTTGTAGTCTGAGTATGTTGCTAAGGCTGGTCTCGAACTCCTGGCCTCAAGTGATCCTCCTGCCTCTGCCTCCCAGAGTGTTAGGATTAAAGACATGAGCCACCATTCCCAGCCAGTTTGTTTTCTTGTGATTGGAATGAGGTTACGCATTTTTGGCAAGAATACCACAGAAATATATTCTCAGTGTTTCTTACCAAGGGGTTCATATGATGTCACTGTGTCTCCCATTAGTGATGTTAACCTTGATCACTTGACTACTGTTAGTGTTTCCTGGGGCTGTCTGCTGAGAAGTTACGATCCTTTCCTTTGTAATTAATAAATTCCTTGGGGGAAGATACTTTGAGACTATGCAACTATTTCTTTAAACTTTTGCCCACTAATTTTAGCAACCATCAGTGGATCTTGGCTGCAACAGTTACTCTGGTGTTCAAATATTAGTAGTTTTCTATTTCCCTCATTCTTTTTTCATTATTAATGGAATTCTCCTCTAAGGAAGAGCTGACTCTCCTCACTTATATCACTGTGGAGTCATGGGTATTTATTTTATTCTATGTACTATCATTATTTTGTTGCTTAAATTGTTCAGACTTAAAGTTCTTAATTAAAATATTGAAACTTCACTACTTTTAGGATAAAAGAATTCATTTTATAAATGACAAAGACTCATTGTAGAAAGCCCTGGATCCCTGCTTAGCAGAGCATGCTCTGGATAGGCAAATGAGTTTGTCTGTTTGGCTATTAGGAGCACCTTGGGTTGGCTTCTGTGTCCTTTGGACAAACTCCCATCCTTTTATGAGCACTTCGTTACTTCTGACGCACCGAGATATTTCAGGCCTATCTTGTACTTTCCTTTCCCCACGTCTGGATTCACCCTTTTCTCTGAGAACCCTGGTTTCTTTTACTGGAAAATGGCGTTTAGAAACCAAGATCTGGGTGCTGAGTATGCTGTTTGGTATCAGGAGCTCATTACTATTAGGTCTTTTCAGCAGATAAAACTAGGGAAATGTCCCAAGCATGTGCATACATCTGTATCTCTGTGTCATCTGTGTGTGTGTGTATTAAAAGCCCTAAGTTTGTACTAATTCCCTCTGATTCCAGTCTACACCACAGAGATTATTTTAGCCTTCCCTTCTTAATATATAACTTCTCACTCCAACAGTGAGAATCCTGGCTCATATTAGTAGTTTCAGGATTGCCACCTTGTACCCCTTTGAAGAGCACATTTACTCACCAGATGTACAGCATTTATATGTAATTATTTTTGCCTTTAGTTTTACAGCATCCACTCAAGATACTATTTTTTGGTTACTTAAGTTAGTTCTTTCTTCCCACTCCTTTCACTATGGTGTTATTCATTTATAGTAGTTAGGATCTTGCTCTGTCACCCAGGCTGGGGTGCAGTGGCATCATCATAGCTCACTGCAACCTCAGACTCCCACCTTAGCCTCCCGAGCAGCTGGGACTACAGGTGCACACCACCACTTTTTTTGTGTGTGGAGAGAAGGTCTCGCTGTGTTGCCCCGGGTGGTTTTGAATGTACAGCCTCAAGGGATCCTTCCACCTTGGCCTCCCAGAGTGCTGGGATTATAGGTGTGAGCCACCGCATCCAGACAGGGTTCTTTTGTTAGTGTTTGTATTCCACAATGGATTCCCCATGTCCTGGTTGATTCTCTTACAGTTATTTGTTTAGTTCTGGAGTATGTGAAGGGTGTGTGCAACATTACTATGGCTTGTAAGAGTTACAAAAAAGTCTACTCAGAGAGTGCCAGGCCTCCTCGGCCTGCTCCCCTGCTCCCTTTTCCCACCTACCCCATTAGGTAGCCAATCTCTTTAATTTCTCTCTTACTCACCCTATATTTTTTGTTTGTTTTGTGCCTTTTCAGACTCATCGGGTTTGTAGGAAAGATTGTTGACCATGGTAGTATATAACTTGGTAACAGTTAAAGTTTAACTGATACTTTATTAGTGTCTGCTAATAAAGCAGAAAGGGAATAGAAAAGTAGAAAAGAATGTGCCTTTTCCTACACTATTATATCTACTCTCCTTTAAACACTAAATATTTCATAATCACAGAAATATTATAGTATCATAAACTTCATGAAAAGAATAAAAGCTTCACACCTAAGGATAAAGTCCCCTTTGATCTGTGTCCCTCAACACCAAACTACTTTTGTTAGCCTTTAAGATTCTTTATATATTTCTAAACATATATGCTTATAGAAAAAATAATTTTATGAGTTCTTTTTTTTTATTAACATAAAAGATGTACTTTATCTTCTTCAGCTTCTGTTCGTGCTGTGTAGATAGCCCTGCCTCAGTGTTTTTAACATCTGCAGCGTGTTTCTTGGTGAATGTTCTTGCATGTGACTCCAATGCATGTATGTGGAACCTCAGAGGTGCAGTTGCTGTGTCCGTTTCACTGCGATCAGCACAGCACACTGGTCACGTTACCCCTTTTCCCAACATCATACCAGAGTACTCACTTCTCTGCCGGTCATCAATACTCAACATTTCCTGTGTCTTAAATTCTGAGCAATTTGAAGGTCAAAAAAGTGGTATTTTGTTTTAATTTGCTTTCCTCTGAAAGAGTGAGGTTGAGTGTATTTCCTTGTGAATATTAGCTATGTACATTTCCTTTTCTGTGGTTTACCCATTTTTAACCTTTTTTTTCTTGTTTATTTGTATGAGTTGTTTGTATGTGCTAGATTTGTTCATTTAACAAATATTTATTGATCTCTTACTATACACCCCAGGCACTGCTGTAGGTGCTGGAGTACCAGCAGTAAACAAGGCCTCTAATACCACATAAATTACATTCTGGAGAGGAACTTGGACCAAAGAAAATCTAAATAAATGAATAAGATTATGTAGATGTTAATAAGTGTTATTAAAAATAAGACAATGGCGGAGAGAGTGCCTGAGTGCGGAGGGAGCCCCGGCCTCCCCCTATAGATGCTATCCCCTGCGTATTTGCTTTTAGCTGAGTGGTCAGGGAAGGTTCTCAGAGAAGGTGGGAACTGAGATGAAATATGAGAAGGAGCCAGCCGTGGGACATATCCAGACAGGGAGGACAGCATGTGGCTTGGTCCTGAGGTGGGCCTGTGAACTGTGAGCCACGGGGACAGGTCAGATCATCACAGAGAGACACAGTGCACTCCTCAGAGCAAGTGATCATTGGAGACGTTACTCAGAGGTGTTACTCGTGGGAGTAGACTTGGATTTGGAGGGCCGAGATCTGATTCAGAAGGAGGGTTTCTTCAGCTCCTCTGCCTTCCCCAGCTAGTCTAGGTTACCACAAGGGGCTTTGCTCCAGGGGATTTGTGCATCAAGACTCAATCATTGGATTTTGTGGTTGTGTTAAGGCATAGGCCTTTTCTTTAATTAAGGAAAATTTTCTGTTTCAGATTACCTAGGAACAGTACGATTTGGGGTTATCACAAATAAACATCTTGCGAAACTGGTATCGTTAGTACACTCTGGAAGTGTGTATTTACATAGACATTTCAACACATCACTTGTAAGTATTTTGAAATCACGTTTATATTAGTGCAGTGGTTCTTAACCTTGTTTAGGTCACAGTCTCCTTTGAGAATTGGATAAAATCTGCAGACACCCTCTCTAGGACAGTGCACTTGGTTTTATATGCGAATTGAGAGTTCCTACAACCCCATTCTATAGCCCACATCCCCGGTTATGAACCCATGCATTAGAGGGCTCTTGAGTTTAACGTCTAGAAATTCTTTGTTTATATTCGTAGGTTTTGGTACAACCTCATTGGTTTTCCTTCTTGGATGAAATTGCAAAGTTACTCTGTTGGAGAATTATTCCTCTGGGGCCATGTTCTCAGGGGTTAAGCTTCCATTGGGCGATACTCTCTGTTCATTTGTTCCTGTTAGGAAGAATAATGCTGTGACATGCTTTTCTCCTTAGCTGATGTAATGGATTTTTGAAGTTCTTGTCAAGTCACAGTGAGAAGTTGATGGCTTCTCAACCCCACAGTTTTCCATTTGCTTTTTGGTGGAATAACACCTCACCTCAGCTATTTGTGAGCTTTGACCTGTGTCCTGCGTAGTCCTGTGCTTCTGCTCTAGTCATTGCTGTTCTTCAGTCGCATCACTGAGAGTTTATTTTTCTTAAGTATTCTCTCTCTCTCGAACATCATTGACAGTGTCAGTGACTTACAGGTCATATGCAGATCAATTTCCCTGTACCCAGTGTACCCGGCATTTTAAACCTGTGCTCCCCTTGGTACCAGATATAAGTTCTGTGCCCTCAGAGGTGCTGTCAGGCCCACTCTAGGGCTGCCCCTCGCTTGCCAGTCACTCTGGCTTCTGCATATCTCCAGTAGCCCAGATGTTGTGCTTTACTTCTTGCCACTTACATTTCAAAAGTCAAATGTATTTTTGTGTTTTCCAAATAGCAATGTTTATTATGATGTTTGAGTATGTTTTTCAAACTCCCGTCGTCCCACTTTGAGAATCACCACTGCGATTGTTTCTCTGCTGTCCACCTGTGCTCCTTGTGCTTCTCAGCTGCTTTTGACATCATCTGCTATCTGTCGTTTTCCTACATCCATTTTTAGCGTGTTATACAGCCTACATATATATCATATTTATTTATAGTAAAGGGTACTGAGGAAGAAATTAAAATTAGATGGAGAAAAAAAAGGTAGGACTATGAGATGACACTGAAAAATATATCAGATTTACCACTGTGATTTGATAGTTTTTAAGGTTGGTTGGTTTGTTTAGCAGTAGAATTCCTTTTATCAAATCAAATATTATTGGGTTACCGATATCTAAAAATAATACAAGCAGTGGACATCTTCATTATGAGGCAATTTAAATCCATTTTGGAGGATATAAAACATCTCATTTTGTGAAACCTTCTGAAGCACCTTTTTGGAAGTTGTTTGAAACCAATGACTTATGTCATTGGAATTTCAAAAATAATTTTATGTTTATATACATTAGTTATAGAAAAACAAAGCGAAAAAAATGTCTTTCCTTCATCCATATACATAAAGTGTGATCTGTGGCTGTGGACGAGTTTAGGTCATTTGTTGATTCATTCAAATATGTGTTGAATCCCTGCCGTGCCAGGTGTTCATCCCGTCACTGGGGACATAGCAAACAAAGCAGACATTGCCTCACAGAGGCTCTGTTCCCACCCTGGTGGGACAACGTTTGAGGGACTAAGGTAGAAATCTAAATGATCCTTGACTCCATAATTTCTGTTCCCTTAGATATGCCTTGGTCCTTTTTTAAATACCCAATAACATTTAATAGCTCTCCTCGGACAGGGTGATAGAGGTGATTATTGCCACCAGCAGGCAGGGAGAATTATCTGTTGATAGGTGAGTCTGTCTGAAGGCAAAAAGATGAATCACATGATGTGAAAGTCACCTCCTGCAGCCACTCTTGGTTCTTTAGCCACTTGTGAGGAAATGCTCTGTCTGGAGACATGGGGGCCTGGGCGGCAGCTGCACAGGTGGGGCAGGTCCGGGCTCTCAGCCTCATTGTTCTCCCCTGTGCAGGGGTGGGGCCGACCGGGCCTCTGGAGGGCAGTGCTGATGGCCTTGAACCTGCCCTGCTTCTCTCAGCTTTCTTTATCCTCTATGTATTTGTCCTTCACAGGTCTTTCCCAGGGAGGTCATGAACTACACAGCTGAGAACATCTATAAGTGGGCCTTAGAAAACCGGGAGATGCTCTTTCGATGGCTGCGGCCACATGGAGGCAAGAGTCTCCTGATGAATAACGAACTGAAGAAAGGACCGGCACTTTTTTTGTTCATACCTTTTAATCCCTTAGCCGAAAGTCATCCTTTAATAGATGAGGTAAGAGTTGTGATGTTGAAGGTGCCGCATAAAGAGTGGGAAAGCCTCCTTAACCTGGACCTCTCTTACCCACAGTCACGCTCATCTGCTCTAGCAGCTGTGGTTCTATGGCATCGCCCTCTCTAAATGGGCAGGAGAGAGAGCCCACGCCAAGGACAGGGACTGCCGTAGCCTCTCTGGCCACATGCATTGACAGCGGCTTGGATCTGAGCTGAGCAGGAGACTGGGAAACCAAACCATGCCTCTCCAGAGAAGGACCCAGTATCCCTCTTTCTGAGGTGGCTGATGTTGAGCTTTCTGTTTGGGAAACGAGACCCAGGGAGTGGGCAGGAACACAGGCAGGTTAGTGTGGCCTAGGAGATGCCACTGTCTCCGAGGGTTTAGACAGACTGCTGGCCTTGGCCACCCTCGGGACAGAGGAAAGAGGGGCAGTAGTGGCCATGTTGGGCCACTTTGTTTTTCTAAACCTTTCCTGTCACGCAGAAGCCAGAGTGGTTTTCAGAGACAACACCGTCAGCAGCCTGCCTCTCCCTCCTGCTTCTGCTTCCTCTGCTGCACTCCCTCTCTGGGCGTGGGCTCGTTCCATGCATGGCTCACTTGGAGGCACTTAGCAAGAGCAATAACGATCAACAGGAGCAAGCTGGGACTGCTCGATTACATTTACTGAGCCTTTTATTTTTCCTTTCCCTCGAGGATCCTTTAATTGGCCAAACCAATTTTAGACAGCCAGTGTGCTATTGGCCAGGCTCAGCAGACAGTGCCTGTCCCCGAGCCCCTTAGCGCCAGCCTGGTCGTCTGCCTGGAGGGATGGGGAGATGCAACTTCTCACCCAGCCAGACCCTTCACTTGGCCACTCTGGAGTCTTTTTGTTAAAGTTATTGCTGCTGGGAGCATTCTGAATGAGTTTTGCTGTCCTGGCTTGGAGGAATAAAGAATCACCATATCCTCCTATGATTAGGAAGGACTCGAAGTAATGAAACTTCATTTCTTTAGAAAATTTTCACTGTGTGGATATTTTATGAACTGAGATATTACTTCAAATGACTAGGCCTTTACCATATCTACTATTAAGAGCCCCAAAGCTGTTGGTGGGACAGGTAGGGTTTTCCAGCCAAGGTGGTGACTGTGGTTGTGGATATTTACTTTAACTTTTTTTTTTTTGAGACAGAGTCTCACTCTGTTGCTTGGGCTAGAGTGAGTGCCATGGCATCAGCCTAGCTCACAACAACCTCAAACTCCTGGGCTCAAGTGATCTTCCTGCCTCAGCCTCCCGAGTAGCTGGGACTACAGGCCTGTACCACCGTGCCCGGCTAATTTTTTCTATAAATTTTTAGTTGTCCAGCTAATTTCTTTCTATTTTTAGTAGAGACAGTGTCTCGCTCTTGTTCAGGCTGGTCTTGAACTCCCGAGCTCAACAATCCACCCGCCTCGGCCTCCCAGAGTGCTAGGATTACAGGCGTGAGCCACCGCGCCCGGCCTTTAACTTTTAAACTTTCCTTCTGGAGAGTTCTCTTTTGTCTGGTTTGGATACATCAGGGTCCTGGAGGGTAAAGTGGTATTTTGTGGCAGGAGCCCACATTCTCAGTCCAGAGGGTCGTGGTTGGACTTAGTTACCTGGTAGGAGGACACATTCTTTCTAGCCTGTTGTTCCTGGACGAGTGTCTCTTCCACCTATTGACAGGTCTTCTGTCCTTTTTTTTTTTTTCTATGAGACAGTAGTCTTGCTGTGTTGCCTAGGCTAGCCTGGAACTCCTGGGGTCAAGCAATCCTTCTGCCCCAGATAGGCATGTGCTACTGTACTGGCTACACCTAGGCCCTTGTTTATCGTGGTTTTGCCTGCGGCTCTTTTCCTGGGGCTCCCAGTGTCTTTGTGAGATGAGGGCTTTCCCTTAACCTCAGCGTCGTGAGATGGCTGGAAGCTGATGGGATCTCACACTATTGTGAGAGTGTCCAACACATTTCCCTTTTTGTTTTAGGCCAGTCAGGCAAGTGTTTGTTGAGCACGGTGCCAGGGGAGAAAGGACACGGACAACACAGTCTTGGTCCCATGGACTACAGAGGCTTGTCCAGTAGGAAAAAGGGAGTCTGCTTCTAATTCAAGGTTGGGGAAGGTCAGGCCCAGGGTCAGAGTCAGGAGCAACTAGAGGAGGCCGGGCACCACCCAGAACGCTGGGTGCTGGGCAGGGGAGGGGTTGGGAGAGGCTTTGGGAGGGAAGAATGTTTGAGATGACTTTCAGGGGCAGCCAGGGCCTCGATGGGTTGAGAGGAACTTAAGGGAAGGAACAGCCTGAGCAAAGGTGCAAGGGAAGGGAGAGTTGCAGCAGGGAGGTATTAGGAAAGAGTGTGGGTTTTGCGGCCCACAGGACGGGCAGGTTAGAGAAGAGCCTGAAAAAACCTTCGGAGGGGAGGGCCTTGGGCGCTTCTCTGAGGGTTTCGGGATTAATCGTAGTCATCAAAGTCTCGTTGTCAAGGAAGAGATGGGACCAGAGGTGAGTGTTGGCATTGTGAAAGTTTTCCTGGCAGCAGGGTTCCTGAGAAGTGAGAAAGAGTGAGAACTACGCGTGGGTGGTGGTGGTGGGGATGCAGAATAGGCTCTGCAGTCAGGAAATAGTGGCACAGCAACCGGAGATGCAGCAGCCATTGGACATTCAGGCGAGCAGGAGGGACGAGCGTCACACTTATGCAGGGTGAACTGTAACTCGTTAGCTCACTGACCATGAAAGAGTCCAAGGCAGCTTTATTTATCCATTACCACCTTAGGCCTAATTTGGGGCAGAAAGTTGAGGAAGCTTATGTTGTTGAGAAGAGAGAGGTCATCTTAGAGTGAGCGTGCTAGAGTTGGGGGACGTGCCAGGCAAGGCCGTTCAGGACAGTTGTCGTGGGGCACGTGTGGAGGGTCAGTCAGAAGTGACGATATCATGGCTGCATCAAGCCCATACTGGGTGGCTCTTCTCACACACACGCACACCTGCACGTAGGCCCACGCACACCTGCACGTACACACCCACACTCAGAAAAGAACAGACCCTGACACTAGTGTCAGGCCACTGACACCCTCGTGTCTCTAGAAAGTTCTAGAGAGGTTATAAGACATTGCAATGTATATTACACAACTTGTTGATCAGAGGAAATGCTTACCTCAACCAGCAAAGAGTCTTTCTTTGTGACTTGTTTTCGGATTTAAAAACATTTCTTTGAGGTGTTCACAGAGTAAAAAGCATGATTAGTTATCATGTTCAGATTTCCAAATTCCTCTGATTAAAGAAAATGAAAGAAAACATCTGTGGGACAAGCATTTAAAGTTATTGGCAACATTTCCCCTAATCGTTCACATGAAATTAAATATGACATCAAGGGATACACGTAATGTGATGTAACTTGAATTGTGTTTTGAAAACTGCCTGTTAATGTAAAAAGAAACATGAAAACCGGCTCATAGGAGAAAATAACAGTGCCTCACTCTTCAAGAGCATTGCTGTGTACAAAATATTTTCTTCAATTAAAAATATTCTTTACATGGCTGCTTTGTGAGAGATATCATTAATAAGAATAAAAGAGGCGAGGAAAGAAGATTTTTCTTGGAATTCTGTTCTCCTTAATACTGTGTAAACTATCACAGTAAACCTTGAAGTTTTATGGAGGTTCTGGGGAGTGGGTAGCAGTAGTTGTCTACTGTTGCTTCTCTGAATACGAAGCAGTATCAGTGTGGCGCCACAGGGCAGCTGGGCTCCTCGTGGGCTGTGTAGGCTTGGCCTTGTTAGTACCCTGTGCTGTCAGAGCCTCCTCCAAAAAGGACTGAGATGTTTTTGTGTGTGGGGTGGGAGGGGGGAATTTAAAACTCTGGCTTATTATCTAAAGTGACTTTTTTATGCCAACCACTATTCAAACAATTTATTTTTCTATATAAATATCTGTGTTTTGAATTAATTCTTTATAAATATTACACATTATAAAATTTTTCTTTTTAAAAATTAGAAATGCACTTAGTAAATGGTTTTATGGGGGAGGGCATGAAGGCTCACGCCTGTAATCCCAGCACTTCGGGAGGCCAAGGCAGGGAGATTGCTTGAGGCCAGCCTGGGCGGTATGGTGAGATGCCATCTCTTAAAACAAAACAAACAAACAAACAAACCCCAGCAAAACACAAAATAAATGGTTTTACATAGGCACACTTTAATGAAACAAAATCCTGAGTGACTTAACACCTTGTAACTAACTTTGATGAAATTTGATTTGAGTTAACACACTTTTCTATTTTAGAGAGTTAAATGCATTTGGATTGTAACTTGTTTTTCTCACAAAACTAGGGTGGGACATGGGTAATGAAAGATACTCAGTTTGGAAATGAAAAAGTCTTGGAATAGAACATAAATCTAAATTGCTAATACTGATCTGAGGGTAAAGTGGTTAATCTCACGAAGAAAGAGGAGTGTGTACATTACGCTGAGATGCCATTCGTTTGTCAGGTGTTTACTGGGCATTTGTTATGTGCCTGGCCCTATGCTGGGCTCCAGTGACAGGATAAATCACATGCGGTCCCTGCCCACGAGGATCCACAGGCTTGTGGGGAAGAGGGCAACTTAACAGAAGCTTGTAAGACTTGGGGGAGGGCTTCAGGGACACTGGAGGTGGGAAACCAGCTCCTCCCAGGGTTGGGGTGGGGTTAGCTTAGCTTTACTAAAGGAGCCACCCTGGTGCTGGGCCTTGGGAACGGATGGAGGAGGCAGTGTCCCAGGGCAGACCTCTGCAAAGATGTGGCCGTGAGAGGGCCTGGTCTGGTCTGCAGAGGGTAGGGTGACACTGGAAGGACAAATGGGCCAGACCGTGCGTAGGTTTTATCCTACTGGTAATAGGGAGGCATCAAATATGGTTTGGCTGAGGAGTGTCATGCTTAGGGTCATATTTTTAAAAATATAGTAATCCTTCCCTTAGCCATGGGGGATACATTCCAAGACCCCCAGTGGATCCCTGGAACCATGGATAGTATCGAACCCTATATATACTACAAACGAATTTCTTTTTCCTTCTTCACAATTTCACAGATAGAAGATTCTTTCTTACCTTAGATCTTAGCAACCTCAGCATATGATTTCTTTTTTTCCTTCAGTTGAGATCTTTCACCTAAAAGAAGCACTCTTTGGCTTTTCTTTGACAGCATCACTACCCTTGCACTTTGGGGCCCTTATTATAAAATAAGGGTTACTTAATACAAGCATTGCAATGCTGAGACAGCCGATCCGATACTGAGACAGCTGCTAAGTAACTAACAGGTAGTATCTACAGTGTGGACACCTGGACAGGGGATTCATGTCCTGGGCAGGGTGTCGAGAGATTTCATCATGATACTCAGAACGAAGTGCAATTTAAAACTTACGAATTGTTTATTTCTGAAATTTGCCATTTAATAATATTTTTGGACTGCAGTTGACCGTAGATAACGGAACATGCAGAAAGCGAAACCGCGGGTAAGCGGGGCTGCTGTAAGAGGTGGTAGTGTGGAGGCTCCGTGGAGGGGGGAGAGGAAATGGTGGGGGTCTGTGACAGTTGAGGACCCGAATTGAGGCCACGGCTGTGGGGATGGAGAGGGGAGGTGCACTGAGCCACGCTGGAGTCCGAGCTGGCAGGATTTGAGGCGTGTGGTGACCCAGAGAAGTTGAGGGTCGACCGAGTTTCTAGCTTGATGCTGCCATTTTCCCAGAGAGGAAAGAGGAGGAAGAAGTGGGGGCGGCAGGTGGGGGCGGCAGGTGAGAGGGCAGTTTGGTTTGGAACATGTTGGATTGGTAGCCTCCAATGAGGCATGAATTTATTTGGAAACATACATGCTGTAAAATATTTTGATCCACTCATTAGATGCTGGGGAAGTTTTTAAACTTACCAGTTAACAAGGTAGAAAGTAGATATTATGGAGGAATATAAAGGTATAAAGGAAAATGCACTCAACTGAGAGTTGAGAGAAATGCTGTTCCTGGTTCTTTGACATCCTGGACATGTGTCCTGGAGTGAGCCACTTCACCTTCCCAGCCTTCATCTCCTGCTATGTGGGCTAAGACATCTCTGAGACCCCTTCCATCTCTGGAAAAATTCATTGCTTGTTAATAGTGACACATTCTGAAAAATAATCCAGGCCTCTCTGTTGCTAGGTTTGGTGTGACCACATCCTCTCTGAGGCAGTCCTGGCCCAGTGTCCTGCCAGGGACTTAGACTAGGATGTTCTCCAGGGCCCTCACCAACTCTGCTCCGTATTTCAGATCACCGAAGTGGCCTTGGAGTACAACAACTGTCACGGGGACCAGGTGGTGGAGCGCCTCCTTCAGCACCTGCGGCGAGTGGACGCTCCAGCGCTGGAGTCCCTGGCACTGGAACCGCCGGCACAGCTGCCAGACCCGCCGCTGATCACAGCTTCGCCCTGCTGCAACACCGTAGTGTTGCCCCAGTGGCGCTCCTTCTCCAGGACCCACAACGTGTGTGAACTGTGTGTCAACCAGACCGCGGGAGGCATAAAGCCGAGCTCGGTCAGCATGCCACAGTGCAGCTTTTTTGAGATGGCAGCAGCTCTGGATTCTTTCTACCTCAAGGAGCAGACCTTTTATCATGGGGCATCAGACAGCATAGAATGCAGCAATTTTTTAACTTCCTATAGCCCTTTCAGCTACTACACTGCATGTTGCAGGACCATAAACAGGGGTGTGGCAGGCGTCATTGATTCTGAACAAGATGTCTTTGAAGCCCCGACCATTGCATTTTCTTCCCTCCAGAAGAAATGCGAGGTTGATGCTCCAAGCTCCGTTCCTCACATTGAGGAGAACAGGTATCTCTTCCCTGAAGTGGACGTGACTGGCGCAAACTTCACAGGCCTGAGCTGCAGAACCAACAAGACCCTGAACATCTACCTTTTGGATTCAAATTTATTTTGGTTATATGCAGAGAGACTGGGTGCTCCGAGCTCCACTCTGGTAAAAGAATTTGCTGCAATTGTTGATGTGAAAGAAGAGTCTCACTATATCTTGGATCCAAAACAAGCTCTTATGAAGTTCACCCTAGGTACTGTAGGCAGTTCACTTCCCCAGGCGTAATAAGTTTTGCTTAACTTAATACACGTAACTTTTATTGAGGGGTCTCATTACATTTGGTTGCAGGGGTGATGTCAGCTCTGTAGCTCGTTTTAAATCTTTAGACCACAATCGGTCATAATTTTAGAAGAAACTAATTTTGTCTGTTGAATGGAACTTCCTAAATCCAAATTGGAAAAATTTGTCATTTAGACCGTGGTGGGGTAAGAGTCCAAATTTTTAGATTGGCGATTCCAGTCACATTTCTAAGGTAGAGCCAGCTGCAGTCAGTGGGGACTGGGCAGAGAGGTGGAGCCAGTCTGGTGGGACGCCCCAGGAGCTGAAGAAGGTGAGCAGTGGCAGCTGCTTCACCGTAAAGGAGCTTAAACTGCAAGCAGTGATAAAATAGGACCACCTTGCGTCCACTTTGGTTTCACAGGTTTAAATGTGTTGAGTATCAGGGCCACCAGACCTCATTTGTTCTGCTGCTGTTTTATGATGTGTTGAGGGGGCTGCTGTGGCCTCAAGTGCCTAGACAAACAAGCATCGTGTGCAATAAACAAGGGTCAAGTTGCAAACCAGCAACAACCACTTTTTGGGGGTAAGGCTCCATTGTGGGAAAATACCCAGAGCTTGCCCCTGGGGCTCAGCAGCAGCGGTGAACTGTTCCATGCTGATCTGTTCCCAGGACTTTGCTGACGTCCTGGATGTACACACAAGGAAGTGAGAATTCAAAAGCCGTTTTAGTTCAGCTTCATTGGAAACATGAGGGAGGGTCAGTGTTTGCCAAATGGTGAAAGGAGGAATTTTGTAGGAAAGAAACTTTTTATTTCAAGTTCTATAAAGAATGAAATCAGAAGTAAACTCAGCAACTAAATACTAGTCCTTTCAGCCATCCTCTTTTAAATCCAGGTGAAGCTTGTTTCTTACATTAGAAATGTTTGTGAAAAACCTTATGTAAATACTGATTTTTCTATATCAAATTAGGTATTATAAACATGAGGGCTCCTCAGTGTTTAAAGGAACCCTGTGTCCAGTCACTTTATGAAGGGCATAATCTACTGATATTATTCCTAATTCAGGTTTTCTAAAATTACTTTGGTGTATTGGGTTTTCTCACAGTGAAAGTAGCATGTATTTTTAAAGTGTGTATTGAATTTTCCTGAATTCTGTTCAGTAATACTCAAGTGTTTGATGAGCTCATAATGTGTTCACTTTGAATTTAAGGGTAACTGAAAGAAGCCTTCTTCAGATTTCTTTCCATCTTCTGTATCTACTCAGAAATGTCTAGCTCAGCTGTTCTTTGTCCTATAGTTGGTGACAGAATTTTTAGAATTTAGAATTTTTAGGAGCTTGTTAAAAACAACAACAACAACAAAAAAAATCTGTATGTTATTGTCAGTTTAGAGAGTTAACATACAAGTCTGCTGTCTCTAAGGGCAGTTTCAGAATTTAGGCTTCATTCAGATAGGAAATATTCCTGGTTTTATGTTTCAAAAATGTAGCCAACTCAGTGTTATTCAGATGCTGATCATGAATTCTCTTTAGTATTCACATGACATTCTTTACTTCCTCCTCCATTCTGCACATGTCACTGTCCCTTAGGCCCTCAAAATGGAGGGAGTTAGAAGAAAGAAAAAGAAGTGAAACTGAAGTCAGTGTTACTGCAGATGAGGCAAAGGACTCTGAAGATGGCAGACTCTGTGGGGAGGGTAAAACTGTTGGTTCCAGTTAGGTTTTTGAGTATTTTTAGGTTTTATTTATGTATTTCTCCCTTACCTATAATTGAGTTTATTTTTCTTAACCTTTCAAAAAAGGAACTTGAACAACTTTAATAAAGGAAACAAAAAACCGTAGCTCCTTGTCCTCAAATTAATGAACATTTTAACACATTCCACATTATTATAGTTTGTGCGATTACTGCATTTGTAGTTATGCTTACCTCTGTACCTTAATACAACTTTAGTATTATAGTTCAAAATCTCCTGAAAAGATTGTGGCTTGTTGATGATTTATGCAGTCTCCCTTGGTATCTGTTTGTGGATCAGTCCTTTTAGAAAAGAATAGAATTCCTTTTCCGCGAATGTCAGAGCATGGAACGCTGCATGGTGTTTTGTTATCTAAATTACTGTCCACTGAGTTAATACTACCAAAGCTAAACCTGATGCCACCCTGGCAGCTTTGTTCAGGGTTTTGCTTATAGGTGAAATGAGTTAAAAATGTGAGCCTGTGAAGTCATTCCAGTTTTTAAAACGTGGAGTTTAAAGTAGGCCAGCTACTTTCCTTGTAAACTAAAGAAGAGTTGATCTCATTTTCTCTTTATTTTTAGAGTCTTTTATTCAAAACTTCAGCGTTCTCTACAGTCCCTTGAAAAGGCATCTCATTGGAAGTGAGTCTGCCCAGTTCCCTTCTCAGCATTTAATCACTGAAGTGACAACTGATACCTTTTGGGAAGTAGTCCTTCAAAAACAGGTATGGAGTCACAAGAGAGGCAAAAAGCAAGCCAACTGTCTCTATTAAAATAATTTCCAAAGCTGCAGTTGTTGGGGTGAGTGGCTGTTTTTGATGTATAGAAGAGGAACCACGTGGCAGTCCGATTGTGGAACATGAGGGAATTACATGGTGGTTTTCTAATTGCAGAAAGTCCTTAAGAAAGCACATAATTGGAAAGATCTAAAGATGAAATTTTTCACAATTTCTGCATAGACGGCATTTATTGAATGCCTCCTGGATTCTAAGCACGGGAAAGAACTGAGGAGGAGCCTGTTTCTCAGGTGCCAGTAATGGCCCTCTTCCCCTTCCCACAGGACGTCCTGCTGCTTTATTATGCACAGTGGTGTGGTTTCTGTCCATCCCTCAATCACGTCTTTATCCAGCTAGCTCGTCTCCTGCCGATGGATACATTCACTGTAGCAAGGTAAGAAGTCCGTTCTGCAGCACTTTGGGCTGTGTGCCTGAGCATTCACTCTCTCCTTTTTTTTTTTTTTTTTTTTTTTTGCGTCTTAGCCATATGGTGTTTGAGGGTCTGCCCATTTTCCATTAACCTTTGGTAAGACCCATTGGTTGGATTTAATTGTCAGGCTGAAGCCATGAGCAAAGCCTTATTAAAACCAAACTTCCCCCGATGAATTCTGTATGTTCTTTCCACGATGTTGATGTTTAGCCCTGATTGAATTCACAGGTAGGTGAGGGCAGGTCTATGGGAAGAGCACTGACCTGGTCACCAGGATGGGCCCCTGAGTGGCCAGCTCCTTGGAATACCATGGGAAGGTTGCCCCAGGAGTTGCCAACCAGCCCTGGGACCTGGAGCAAATCTCTCCACCAGCCCTTGTTTTTCTCCTCATTTGTGAAGTTAAGAGGAAGGATTAATTGATATCCACATGTTCTAGTTTTATGATTCCATGGGTACTAAGGCTCTTGAGTAAACAAAAAAAAAATCTAAATTTTGTTTTTTAAAGAAGGCTCAAAGAATTTTTAGATGAGATAGTAAGCAGTTTGGGAGGGGGATTGTTTAGATTAACTCCTCCCCACAAAACTCCAGATAGATTAAAGTTAAACATAAAAGATCAAATCACAGAAAAAACTGCAGAAGATAGAGAATTGGATTTGCTAGTTCCTTTGAGAGAGGGAAACTTTCCAAAGTAGAAGCAGTTGAAAAAATAAAGAAAGATGAACAGATTCCACTAGAAATATGTGGAAAGAAAACAAATAAGGAAAACAGACTAAAAAAGGGGACCATTAATGTATTTTACAGCATCTGTATTTCATCTGTCATACGTACTATAGGTAATACTTAGAGCCAAATTTGAGGAATTACTATGCTGAGAGATTTTTGCGTGTACATTATTATCTGACTTAATCCTCGGGACACTCAGTGAAGCCAGTATGGTTATCACTCTCTTTTTATTGAAGAGGAAATTGAGACACAGAAAGATTAGGCAGCTTGCCCCGAGTCACACAGCCTATAAATGAGAGACCAGGATTCAGAGTCAAGTGTTCATACTCCAGACCCTGCAAAATTAAAATGGTTAAGAAATTACAATGGTTTAAGAAACAGAGACTTCAGTGTGAACAAGGATATGAGTGGGTTCATGTAAGAAGAGAGAGTAAATAAACAAATGGGGAAATTATAACTTAATAAATGTAAATTATGACAATAACAAAATGTCATTTATACTTATTTAATAAATGCTTTTAAGTGACAAACTCTTTTATTGCTAAAATAAAGTAAAATTGGCAGTCAGATGTAGCTAATGGAATGAGTACATTGCCATAATCCTTTTGGAAAGCATTTTGGCAACATTTGCAAGAAATCAGCAAAAACGGTTGTGTATTTTTGACCCAGCTTAATTTTACTTTGAAGCATTTAATGAAATGGGAATTCCAGAGAAGCACGAGCTAGTTGTCATAGCGTTGTCTATATCCACCAGTAGAGGGACGGTTAAGTGAATCATCACTGGGCATTTGATGGGATTTTTATCCCTTCGTTAACACAATGCTTTTCATACAATCTATTGGAAACAACAGAGCATGACATATGTTACAGCTGCTCTCAAACATATGTAAGCATATAGACGAAGCCTAAATGAGAACCCCAGAAAGAAGGTCCCAAGTAGCCCAGTGGAATTCTGAGTGGATTTTTACATTCTTTTTCTTTTACGGTTTGCCCTTTCTTTGAAGTAAAAATCAGGAGAAAGAAAGTGTTGATTATAGAATATGGTGTTCAGTACCACTTGTTTAAAAAACGGAACCCTAATTAGTTTCAGGTAAGCTGGCACCGGCAGAGGCAGGAGTGCCATTTTGTTAATAAAGATGTGGTAAAATGGTTTTCATTTGGTCATATCATTTTTTCAAAAGTGAATTTTATCCTTTTGGACAAATACATGACACTCATCCCTGACCCCCTTATGCTTTCTGAAAAATTCTATCAATTTAATGATTCAAAACATTTCCATCTTTTGCATGCACTGTTCGTGAATATTGCAGCCCTTCCGCAAGGATGGTGTGGCCCCTTCCTTTGAGGATGCTGTTGTGGCCCTGAGTCTGCCCAGCTCAGTGCCAACCGCCCCCTGGAGCAGATGGAGTTAGCGAGTGCCATAGTGATTGAGCACTGGTTGGTGATTTAGTACAGATGCCATTCTCTGTATTTGAAAATTAATCTAAAATCTGCCTAGAAAGTACACTTTTTTTGGCCTCCATCCAGATTTACAACATATAAAAGAAGGTACAAAGTCACATCGTCAGAGAAGCTTGATGTATTTTGCTTAGTGATTTCCTTTCTTTTTCCAGAGATAATTCAGGCATTAAAATACTTGGCCAGATCTTGTTAGGTGCATGACTAGTCAGGTGTCCGTGAGGCATTTTTTGGAAGTTCATTTTTAATTTCAGGACATTGTATTACCATTCAGTGGAAAGTTGCGTGTTTTGGAAGTATCGGTGCCCAACTTACACCTGGCAGTGCACTCACTGAGAAGGGGCTGGTCCAGTGTGGGGTGTAGACAGTGCACCAGGTTTCTCAGTCGTTGAGAAGATTCTTTCAGGCTCGTGTTTCTTGGGCTGATCTTTTATTTTTTTGTTCTTTTCCTTTGCCAGGATTGATGTGTCTCAGAATGATCTTCCTTGGGAATTTATGGTTGACCGTCTTCCTACTGTCATGTTTTTTCCTTGCAACAGGTAATGCTGAATCTTTTTCAGTTTGGGGTAGATGAGTTTCTTTTGTTGAGGTCTGAAAATGAAGTGAGTTTAAGATGTAAATCATTTGTTATGACTAAACTGTTCAAAAAGTATGCCCTTAGGGACACAGGCTGGAAGGGCTTTAGTGTCAGGATGTCATGTGAGATGTGGATTTTTTTTAAGGAGGTCTGCTTTTCTCAGAGTCTGTTTCTTACATGAGCATGAATGTGGCCATCAGGATTTGTTAGTTTTCATGGCCTGCGTGAACATCTGGAGGATACAGCGATTGACAGGGAGGAGCCCCATGTCTGTGGGGCACGACAGCAGCAAGTCTGTGGAGCCCTGCTCGCCCCGAGCCTTCTCGTGCGCAACACCCTCCTTGCTCGGATTCAAGGTGCCCTGCAGTGGAGCTTTCTCCCCGTGTGTGCAGACTGCTGTGAACGTCTGCCGTGCGGGTGTCACTTGATCTTTTACATTTGCTTGACTAGTATTCCAAGCTCAGTTATTACAGCCACTGCCTTGAAAGCCCCAGTAAGCAGGGCAGGGCGTTAGCAAAGGGGTAGCGGACTTCCCAGTTAGGGAATGTGGGTGCCAGTGTTCCGGTAGAAGAGGAAATGAACTCTTGGCCCTTACAGCCTGAGAAACTGGATATTCGCTCCCTTTTTACAGAGTCCCTGTGGTTTTTTGAAGGTTGGGTCCTCTTGGGGATGAAGTCATATGGCTTTGACAATATCTTCTCTACAGCAAAGTGTTTACAGGATCATTTGGGGAGGTCCCTGACTTGTGTGACGTTGGCTGTTTTCATTTCCTGCCTCCCTGTTGCGATTCCGTGTGGCCACTGCTCTGCTTGTCACATTTCTCTAAGAGAGTGCTTCCTTGGTGTCTATGGATCATTTCCTTGGTTTTTGCTCTTTATCTCAAATAATTTTTGCTGGAATACTTCCTGTGGTAGTAGGGTCTTGTCAAGTCATGCACTAAAAACAGAATGTGACTCACCCTATTCTGCTGATTGAGTCGTGATGGGCCTTTTCTTTCTAAGAAGCATTTAAATTGCCATGTAGTCAAGGAATCATGGACAATAACACTAGCAGTTTCATCTGTGCAGGTCAGAAGTTGGACATGTAGTTTAATGAAGTGTAGGTTTTGAATTCCAAACATAGTTTGGAAAAGTATTAAAGTTATAGCACCCAGCAAATGCCTTTGCATGTAGTAGTTCTCAGCAACTGGAAAAAATCAATGTATACTGAGAGACACGCACACAACAGATAGCACAGCGGAGGGTTGTTTGGAGCCCTGCATCTGGGTCGAGTGACTTTCATTCTAGAGCTGCCTGGTGTAGTAAACATGGAAATGAGTTTGTTCTCCAGACACGTGCTGGGTGATTGCTGCCTCTACTATTTTCCTTGAACGGGAAAGGTCAGGAATGTAAATATTGAATACGAGAAGCCTGAGCAGCTCTATTTTAATGGAAAGAGCTTGGTAAACCAAAGCCCTGTGGCTTTGGAATGGAATTTTTCTCATTTCCTAAAAATAAATGGTAGTCAGAAGTGGAGTAAGCTCATCATTAGCTGGCCCACAGTGAGCAAGTCGTTTAGCCAGAAGGTAAATGGGCAGATGATGTGAGCTGACAGCTTGCAAAAGAGGAAATGAAAAAGGCTGTTTGATAACATAGAATAAGACCTTTCTCACGGTTCACCTGCTTATGCTATTTTTAGTGAAAGGAATATCAAATTGTACATGCACTGTGATGGAACAGAAACTCGTGCATGTGCTAGCTGCAGATGTGTGCAGCAGGGAAGACGTCAAGGTGTTGACGACGATTATTCAAAGGAGTGAATACTGCAAGTGAATTGCAGGTGTTTCTTGTGTGCCTTTTATGTCCCTTGTAAATTGCTTACAAAGAACACATCCTTATTTCTAAAAATCATGAAGGAGAAACCCCATGTGAAAGAGCCTATCCTCTGAGTGGAGGCAGGAGGCGGGGCTGGGACCTTGAGGGAGACTTAACCTTCCTGTGTGGGGGGCGTCTCAGAGCCACTCCTCCCAGCCAGCTCTTGCATCAGACTGTGTGCGACATTTCACGGTACAGGTGCTCTGGCCTGTCAGCGGGCCAGGGGATGAGGGGCTGGGGTGGGGTGGGGAGTATGTTCTACCAGGAGACTCTGATGTGTCCCAGGGGAAGCACCACACTTCTTCAGAGGCGTGCCCCACCCCTGCCTCGGGATTAAAGGGGAGTCAAATAAAAAACAGTGGGACCTTTTACCACCACACTTTCAGATTACTGCTTTTTTGGAAGTAGGTTGTTGACACTCCGTGCCCTTGCTACTTTTAAAAAGCACGGAAGTGGCCAGGCACAGTAGCTCATGCTAGTAATCCTAGCACCCTGGGAGGCTGAGGTGGGCGGATTGTTTGAGCTCAGGAGTTCGAGACCAGCCTGAGCAAGAGCGAGACCCCATCTCTATTCAAAAAAAAAAAAAAAGTTAGGAAACTTAGCCAAGTGTGGTGGTAAGCACATATGTAGTCCCAGATACTTGGGAGGCTGAGGCAGCAGGATCTCTTAAGCCCAGGAGTATGACCTATGATGACACCACTGCACTCTAGCCAGACAGAGCAAGACTCTGTCTGCAAAAAAAAAAAAAAAGCATGATAGCATCTCCCTAACCTGTTAGCCTGTTAGGGAGATTCGTGGCAATTGCACCAAGACTTCTAAGATAGCATGCTTACAGATGGCACTGTCCGTCCTGCAGATGTCTCCAGACAAACATGCTGAGGCATCTCTGCAGCTCTTTCCTGGATAATTCACCTGGCCTGTGCCCTAGAAGACCGGGTCTGTGCTGGAGGACACGGTGGCAGACCGGCCTCCGCAGATCCCTGCACACACCCACTTCACAGGGCTACGGCCTGCTTTTAGTTGTCGCTTGAACAGCTGGGATGCCGCACTTAAAGAAAGCTTAAGTGTTGAGAAAACTGCTTTAAAGGAGGGGATAGTTGAATACTTACCCCAAATTTTCAATTTACATGCAAGGTTCCAAGTTCTTATTTATGTTTGCTATTACCTGGAAGTTTCCAGAAACACTATGTAAAATGGGCCATAGCTGACTTTAATTTCTTTGTGGTTTTTATTTGATAGGGGAAAAGCTACTCATTGAGAGAACACCTTTTGTCACTTTAGATATTTGGCCACTGGCTTTGTGTGTGGAGCTTTTAATTGGTAATTTCCTGTTTGTTTCTTAAGGAACGAACAATGCAATTTTTTACAAAGCTGACATTTACCAGTTACTCACTTAGCTCATTTAATCCTGTACAACAGTCCCATGAGGTAGGTGACACTCTTCTTGTCCCCATTTCACAGAGGAAGTAGTTCAGAAGCACAGAGAAGTTGCTCGTCTAAGAGCACATGACAGTGAGCAGAGCCCTGTGACTGCTGCGGCAGCTGGGCTCCGAGTCCTGCTCTCCCCTCCGCTCCGCTAATACTTGCGGGAGACGCCACCATCTGTTGGTGCATCTCATGCATAAATGCATAACCCGGCAGTTTTGATCAATGCAGCCAGACCCTGCATGCACAAGTAAATAGATCTGAGAGAGAAACTATGGTTGACAGACAAATGACAAGTTCTAAAACAAGTTCTAAATTTCCTAAATCAGAACCTGGAACAAAGCTGTGGAGGAGAACCTTTTCCTTTGCCACCCTCTTTCCTTACTCTGTACTCTCAGGATCGGGCAGCCTTACTTCATCAGAGTGCCTTGGTTGGTCTGTTTGCCAGGAGCACCTGCGGGCTACAGCCACCCTTGGCTGAGAACCCTTGCCTCCGATAATGTGTAATAAATGACTGCTGCAGAAACAGGCTGTGCCTTCCAGGTTTTTCCTATTTCACGGGCACTGTCGATGGGTATAGGAATGATACAGGTAACAGTCCCGCCCCAGGCCCGACATGGCCACTGGGTCTTGGTGCCCTGTGTCACTGGCTTTAGGCTTGGGCCTGGGAGGAGCTCTTGTTTTTCTTAGAGGGTAGTATATAGAAACTGAGCTCTGGCCTCACAGAACAAGCATATAGGACATCCTTGCTTTGTAGAGAATTTCTCGCCCAGGCAACATTTTCCTTGCTGACTGAGTAAAATCCTTGGAGTGCCTTTTCTTGGTAAGACGTAGACGGCCGAGTCTGGTTTTGGACTAGGCGTGTTGGCATGACTCTCACCTTTGATCCTTTCCCTTCCTCTCCAGAAAGGACCTCAGTGTCAAGTACCCCGAAGACCTCCCCGTCACCCTTCCAAACCTGCTGAGGTTCATTCTCCATCACTCAAACTCCGTGTCGCCCCGGAACATGGCTGACCCTCCTACCAAAGAATGTCTTCGGAGTGAGGCAGTCCTACAGCAAGGGCACGTCTCCCACTTGGAGAGAGAGATCCAGAAGTTGAGAGCAGAAATAAGCAGCCTCCAGCGCGCACAAGGGCAGGTGGAGTTTCGACTGTCCAGCGCCCGCAGGGACGAACACCGGCTGCGGCGACAGCAGCAGGCCCTGGAGGAGCAGCACCGCCTGCTCCAGCAGCACAGCGAGCAGCTGCAGGCGCTGCACGAGCAGAAGACCCGTGAGCTCGAGGCGCTGGCCGACGCCTCAGAAAACCTCCTCACGGAGAACACCTGGCTCAAGATCCTGGTGGCGACCATGGAGCGGAAGCTGGAGGGCAAGGACGGAGCTGAAAACCCGGCTCCCCCGAGAAAGGCACACCCTGAGCACCCCGAGCCCTCAGGCACCCCCCACTTACCTGGCAGCACCCCACCACCTTCCAACATCAGCTCCGTGCTGGCGTCCGAAAGGAGTGAGAACAGGACAGACTAACTCTCAAGACGACATGAAGAAACCAGAGAAGAAAACTGTACATTGGGAATGTATTTATGCAAATTTTATTGAAATTTATTGTAAATAAAGATTTTCTCAGTGGTCTAGAAAATCAGCTTGAATGTCATTCAGCATTTGTTGAAGAGGGATGACATCCCTTCCACTTATTGCACAAACTTGGTAGCTTTGAGACAGAAACAGCACAGTCCGTTTGAGGATTTGTCTGAGAAATTAGTCCATGTTTTAGCGGCTCAGTGTCAAGAGTTCCCTCCTCATTCCCTACTGTTGCTTCTGCGATGATATGAAGAGTGAAAGCTTAATGTCTTGATTAGTCAGAAAACTTGAACGCAACAGTTGGGCTACTCAGAAAGAATTCAAAGAGAGGTCATAACTTACTAAGCCATTGAGTGTGCGGCCCTGGTGTCTACACTAAATAAAGTAGCTACTGATAAATAAGAACAGCCAGAGAGATTACGTGGTGGTTCACTAGTTCTATGGGCGTTTCCATATTCCTCCCAAAGACCCCACCCCACCACCTGCCCAGCCTCTCACCCTCGCCCACCACGCTCTGCTGGGCCCGATTCAAGCTCCAGGGATGCCCCTGGCAACCAGGAGTGGGATAAGAAAACCTCAAGTGAAAGTGAAGAGAAAGCAGTGTTTAATCATTTCAAAACCAAAACTTCACTGGCACGTTAAGAACCACAGGTGAGTGTTGACAATCAAGCATTGGTCAGTGCCACAGGGGTCAGGCTCAGGGGCTGAAAATGCAAATCCCAGCTGCTCCGGGGTTACTCAGGTGTGGAGCTGAAGGAAAAACAGCCTAGGTTTATGCTGCTGGCTTCGCTGAGAGTAGAGGTAGAAAGCCTGGTTCTGAAATGCGAGGGGATGGATCAAACACGCCGGCCTTTGCTAACTCACCAGAGCAAACCACCTCCCTGATCTTCCAGTCGGCACCTTTGGAACTTGTTCTCCCTCCTCGGCCTGGCTTCAGTGGCTGCACCCCCCCCCATCCCGCCACGTGTCCTGCCCACTCCACCTGCAGGGCCTCTGCTGACACTGCATCTGTCCCACGGCCACCTCTTCCCAAGCTTGGTCACCCTGTTGGTGGCCAAAGGTGTTTCCTCTCCTGCTTCCTAAGGGTTTCTCAAGAGCCCACCTGCTGTGTCGTGACTGCCCTCGGCCCTGATGGCCCAGTGAGCTGCCCCTCTCCCCACCCATCACTGATGTTTGACCCCAGTTTAGGTGTATGCTGCTAAAACGAGGTGTTTGCTACGGCTCCCACTCGGGGTTCTAGAAAGGGGATTAGTTCAACATGCTTTTTAGAGGCGACTTGGATGAGGCCAGAGGAGTGCTCTAAGCTCAAGTGCTAAGGGCCTGCACTCTGTGGTTAAAGCGGGACTGGCCTCCGGTTTATTACCGAGGATGCCGACACAAATCACGTTTTAATCATAATAGTTTAGAGTGTGCTTACAGTGGTGAGATTAAAAATCTAAGCAAGTTCACTGAAATGATACCCTGGAGATGCAGGCTGCTGAGGCGCTGGCTTGAATGAGAGCCACCAACTTGTCATCTGTTCAACAACCTAGTGCTGAACTGGAAATCCACCCCTGGCCCCTGCACTAGGCACGGGCTGGCAGGGAGCGGTCTGGGGGCTCCCGTGTGAACGTGCACACGAGAAATGGCCTTCCACTGGCACGCGGTGCCTTTAGAGCAGGGGGACTCGAGACACAATCTCCAGACCCGCAGAGGAAAATGAAATCCAACACCCACCAGGTAGGTGGTAATCAGAAAAGAAAGCTAACTTGTGAAAAGGGAAGGGGGGAACCCAAAAAACCTCAACAGTCCCTCCCTCCTCCCCCTCCAGTGCAGAAAATATTAAACACAGGAACAAAACAAAAAACAATTTTTCTCTTTCTTGGGCCAACTGGGTTTTGGACTGAAAGTAGCCACCGTGGGCTCGGGTGTTTCCGAGGATCAGGGCGAGCGCTCAGCATGCTTCAGGCCCACGGGCAAGAAACCGCTCTGCTATGAGGACACCTGGCAGCCCTCGGGACGCGTGCCCGGACGCGTCCTTCACTGGCTCCCAGGCAGGGACGGTAGCTTCCTTGCAGTAACTCTACCATCAACAGGAACTGCTACTAACGACTGAGTCTACCTGGAGAAAAAGGAAGGGGTGTGGTGGTTCCAGCCATTACTAACCAAGCGGAAATCACCCAAGCACCCCAACTGGTCAGCCACAAGACCCCAAATTGACATCTCACCCCCTTCACATACACAGATACACATCAGAGCCCTGCCGAGCGCAACCTGGGCCTTACAAGTCTGGGACCCTCCACGGCCTCGCCTCAGCTCCTCATTAGTACAGCTGCAATCAAACCAGTCCCATGGGCTCGAGATGATGTTTTTAAAAATCAGCAGAAGGGCTTAAGCACGTGCTTCTGGGGGCCTATTTACAGTTCACAGGTTTGTTAGTTCACGCATTACAGTAGTAGCTCCGTCAAAAACAGGCTCAGCTAAACATTCAAGTAACGAAAGCGCTACAGGGCTGCGAGCCCCGGCAAGGTCGGGCCTGCCCACTGCCCGCAATGGGCAGCCCCACCAGGAGGCCGGGGGGAAGCCCAGGGCAGCTGGGCCCCCGGGAGTCAGTGCATGCGGTGACGAAGCCCGCTGAGGCCATGCCAGCAAGTGTCAACCCCTCCTCCCAGACAGCAGCGTGTCTGTGCGGTCTTGCGCCTCCCAGCTGGCTGCAAACGGGACCCGGAGCCTCGCATCCTGGGTCAGCCGTGGACTTCCAGGCCGTTGGGAGTCATCAGCTTGGCCTTCCTTTCCACGCACGGTCCCCTGGCCGAGTACTGCACCAGCAGGAAGGGCTCCTTGGTCTCGCCATCCCCCACGATGCTCTCCTCGTCCTCCGACTGGCTGATGCGCTGCAGCCGCAGGTAGCACCAGCAGCCCAGGATCAAGGCCCCCAGGGCAGCGATGGCAATGAGGATGACGATGACCGTGACCACACCCGTGGTGGGGCTGTGGTCCATAATAGACATGGTCAGTGCTGGGGGGCTTCCTCGGCAGGAAGCGCTTGGGGACGGCTGGCTCAGTGAGGCTGGAACTCGGGTAGGACACGAGAGTCCTGAAAGACAAAGCAAGCGGAGGTCAGCTGGGGACTCGCTGGGGACGGCTCCTGAGCTGAGGCTGGCACTTCCATGGGGTCTGTTTTCAGTAGTTCTTAAGCCGGGCCTCACCCTGGTGAGAGCGTGCCGGCTCTCTCACCACCAGGCAGGCGAGTCACCTTGTTCAGCCGCGAGCTCAAGGCGCTGGCGGGGGATGGGGGCTGGGACGGGACACTGCGACAGCTGCGGCAGAGGCCGACAGAAGGTTGGACACTGTTCTGTCTCTTCTGTTTAAGGTGTACCTCCTGGAAGCCCAGCACCACTTGGTGTTCGGTAACCACTTGGGGACTTTAAAGAGCCAGTGGCTTCATAATGGCCAGAGATGAGGGACATGAAAGCAGAGAAATGACATCAGTCCCTGTCTCGAACAGGCAACGAGTACAGAACAGCCTAGTCCTTCCAGGACACCTGCGAGAGGGTGCAGCGGACAACAGCCTTTGCCACAGGGGCACTGCAGCTGGCCTGGGAAGACCCCAGGTACACAATACCCCGCCCAAGTGGGGGCTGGGTGGCAGAGTCCCTCGCGTGGTTCAGATGGAGGCCAGGCAAAAGGGAGACGCGTCTGGGAAGGTGGGGGCGCTCGGGGCAGCACGGGAGAGTGGGCAGACGGCTCCTGCCACGGGGCTCAGCACCCAGTCTGCAAACAGGTCAATACTCCGAACGCTGGATGCCACAATGCTAACTGGGCAGGCAGCTGAGGGGCAGGGAGGCGACTCTGATGGGGAAGAGTGTTCCTGGCAGGGGACAGCCACTGCTCACGCTCCAAAGGCAGAGAGGAGCCACCAGTGCTCAGCGTGCCGAGGGAGAGACACCAAAACTGGGGCCTGGGACCACCTCCCCGCCGTCCTCAGGCAACCCCCTCCACCCGGCGCGCCTCAGGAGCCTCACCTGTGGATGGGACCGCCAGGGCACACACCAGGTCTGAGAGCCCCAGACTCCAGGCTCCCTCTAAGCCTCCAGGGCCTCCTCCAGGCGATCCCCAAGGCCAGCCAGCGACCACCCGCTGAGGTCAGGGCTTTGCGCTGGGTTCACCCACGGAAGCTGGCAGGCTCCCCCGGGTCCCTAGACCCGGACTTTTCTACTTCCCCTGCCTCGCCATAAACTGAGCAAATCATGGTAACTCGCGCCCAGGTGGCGGAGGACAAGGACAGGCCCACAACACGTTCTGCACAGGCTGTGCACGTGCTCGGCACTTGGTAAGAACGAGATGTCCGAATTCGTCTGTTGTTTTTAATTAGACTGACACCAGCACAGGCACAGCGTGGAAAGGAGGTTTTCCCTCCAAACAGAACCGAACCTGCTGCAGCCTTGAGCAGTAACAGCCTTAATTAGGAATGATTCTTCCCTGATCAACGGGTCTCTCCAGAGGCCAGGTTTGCCTGAGGGTCAAAGGCAGCTAAGTCAACACCCCCAGAGTTTGTCCTGGGACCAGGCCCTGAGCAAACCACAGACCCCGTAGGGGGCCCTGGGCAAGGGGGACACCATCCCTCAAAACCGACGCCTTCTTACCACCTCCAGGGGCCAGGCCACTGCCAGCCCTCTCCATGGGCTCCCCATCCACCCGCGTGGGCCACTGAAACCAGGGCCCCTTCCAAGTCTTCACAGTGACCTACAGGACCCAACACAATGGGTCCCCAGCCACAATGACCTCCATACACTCTCCTACCACCCGGCCGTTGCCTAGGCAGTTCCCTTGGCCCAGAATGCTCTGCCCACTTACCCTTGTTCAGTGGTTCTCAACTGGGGGTGACTGTGCCACTCTGGGGACCTGTGGCCATGTCTGGAGCCACGTTTGCTTGTCACAACTGGGGGGACGTGGTACTACTGGCATCTAGCAGGGAGAGGCCAGGGATGTTGCTAAACATCCCATAATGCGCAGGACAGCCCCCACCACACGGAGCGGCCTGGCCCCAAATGTCACCAGCGGGAGGGTAGAGAAAGGAACTGACACAGTTACGCCAGCTCCAGCAGGGAAGGCTTCCTGACCCAGAATTCCAGGGAGGGCTCCTTTCCTCCAGAGCACTGGCTGCAGCGCGGCCCTGGCGTCTGGGGCACGGCACCTGCTAGCCAGGGCCCCAAAGGCTGCGCACTCGACTCCTGGCCCTGCTCCTCTGTGCCCGACTGCACAGGCCACCCTGGCCTCTCCCCTGCCACCACCAGCTGTCCTCCTTCAGGCCTCCAGATGGGACAGGGGACCCCTGTGACCCCTGTGACCCTGCCCGCTGCAGCCGGGTGAGCCTGTCTCCACCTGTCCCAACCTCTGCAGGAGAACACCTACCCACCCCGGGCCCCTGCCTCCCTCTCCCTGCACCTCTGCGCACGGCGCCTGTGGGTGCCTGCCTTCCCACGGGCTCCTGGACAGGAAGGCAAGTCAGCATCAATTCGGAAGGGGAAGTGTGTGTGTTTGGGGGTGGGGGTGGTTCGGGGCAGGAAGTGGAAAATCAAACAATGGCACCATAATCTGGGGGGACCCAGGGGCCAAAGCCAGCTGGGGAGCCCACGAGACACCCATGAGTCCAGGGGGAAACCAGCGGTCCCAGGACTAATGAGGAAACTGAGGCACAGGCAGCCCCAGCTCAAAGGGACTGAGAGGAGTGGTGACCTCAAAACCTTGTCTGCTGCCCCACCCCAGGCCAGGTGTGGGCCTTTCACCCCCGTGAGCGCAGAGCCCGTGAATAAGCCAGTCAGGCCCGGCCCTGGCCCCGGCCCTCCCTTGAGTACGCTTGTTTGTTCCTGTGCTCGCTCCGTGAATGTTTCCTGAGAACTTCTCTTTTAAAAATTCTCATCACGTCATTCCCTGCTCGGAACCCTTCCGCCATCAGAAGAGACTCCAAATTCTCTGCCTCCCCAGCTTTCTCGCTGCCACCCCGGGCCTCTGCACGCTCTGCCTGCACCATTCCCCCGGGGCTGTCCCAAAGACTGGCTCCTTCCTATTCAGGACTTGGAAGGCACCTCCCTGGCTCCAGTCCCCTCCTCCCACACAGCCGGCAGCCGCGCCCCACTTCGCCCTGCTTCCCTGTCACCTGTAATCCCCCCGGGCCAGAGGCTGTTACCCTGGCTGCTGTCCCGTGCCCCACGCCCCACACTGGGCTCCCAGGCTGTTTGAGGAGGGCACCATCCGGCCTGCACACAGCTGTGCACCGGCACATAGTAGGCACTCAAAAAATGTCTGCTGAGTGTTCCAAGCCTAGGGACATGGCAGTGAGTTAGAGGAGACCCTGCTCTCACAGGGATCATGAGTGGGGGTCCCCACCTGAGCCAGGTCCCAATCCCCTAGGCCACTCCCAGGACCCTGTACCCAGGTCCCCACGCCTGTCCCAACAGACGCGCAGAAGCCAGCAGCCAGAGTCGGAGGACGGGCTGCAGCCCGAGTACGGGCCAGGAGAGGAGTGGGCTGGTGGATTCCTGGCAGGTCTGGGCCCGCGGAGGGACAGCTGTCTCCATGCCTGCCAGGGGCAGGGAGCAGAGGAGTTGGCTGAGAAGCGGAGCCCACAAGAAACCCAAAGCACTGAGAGCAGTGGCCCCCACCTGCTGGCTGCGCCTCTCCTGGGCCTCAGGCCCCTCCCAGTGAAGGTGTCTCCTGCAGGTGGCTGAATCCCTGCCCCAATCCAGCAAAGCCCAGCACTGAGGCGGGGTGGGGGAGGGGTGCACAGCTTGGGCTGGGGAAGTGCCCAGACTGGCACGTTGGAAACCTGGACCACCTCAGGACAATTGTCCAAACAGCTCCTGACCCCTAACAAGCATTTAATCCTCCCAGCAACCTGTGGCTGCCTCTGTTCACCATGAGCATCTCCTGCAGGTGAGGAAACTGAGGCACAGAGAGTTTAAGTGGAGTGCCCAAGAGCAAAAAGCTAGAAAGCAGGATGGGGGGTGGGGGGGAACAGCACAAAGAGAGGTCTTCCAAGCACAGTGGGCCCAGGGACCAGATCACAGCCTGCGCCTGTGGTCTCTGGGCATGCTCAGAGCGTCCCCCCTGGCCTGGCATTCGAAGGCCAAGGCCACCTGCATCCCCCATAACACCCTGCTGCTCTGAGTGCCCTCAGTCCTTTTCCTTCTGCCAAGGGTGGCCCGACCCTTGGATCCCACCCCGAACACCCTCAAAGGTCAGCTGGAGCACAGGACATGCCATGTCCCCTGGAACAGTAACAAGCCCGGGCAGTGCCAGGTGAGCACGGGCCTGCACCGGCCCCAGGCTGCAGGTATTAGGTATTGTAGTACCCAGTTTCCCAAGGCCCAGAGAGACCAGTAACTGGGCCCCAAAGCGCAGGGGAGCAGAGTTCAAAAGGACAGTCCCTGCCTCAGCCACCAGTGAGCCGAGGGTAGGGGTCTCCTCCTGTCCTGCTCTTCTTCCCAGGCCCCCCGGCTTCTCCCATAAGTCCTCTTGCCCCTCCACAGATCTCCAAGCTAAGCCGTACCCCACTCCACAAGCTCCAGGCCCGCGGGACTGCAGCCGGCAGCACAGTCCCCCCTCCTCCCGCTATTGCAGGCTGTTTTCACTCAGCAGAGCAAGTTGCTCCTTGTGGCCTCAGTTTCTCAACATGCAAAGTGGTAATGAGTTCCTGATCTCACCCACTGGGTTGTGGGAGGCATGTGAAAAGAAACATGAAAATGGAAGGGCCACAGGGTCACCGGGTTTGCATGTCACCAGCCACACCTTCCTGGGTGCCACAAGGACTGTGAGCCCTTGGGACTCCCACTCCCAGGACGGCACAGAGCCTGGCCCAGGTCCACTGCCACAAACAGCCCCTTCCCCAGGGACGCTCTGCCTCCTCCCTCTCATTTAACTGGGCACGGCACAGATGTTGCTGGGCTCAGCTGGGCACCAGCTCACTGCCCCTGCCTGGCAGCCTCCACCTCCAGGGACTCTTCCAGGGAAGCCAGGAAGGGCTGCCCTGCTTAAAGGGGGGCAGCCACGCCTCCAGGGGCTTGCAGCATTGCCCCCAGGGGTTGAGCCATGCCCCTGCTCTCCAACAAAGCCCCCTACTAAGTGTGCCAACAAACCAGCCTCTGCCCCTTCGGGGGACCCCAGTTTACAGACCAGAAACATTTCCTCACTGGGCTCTGATCGGGAGAACAGGACTATAGGGAGACCCACCAGGATGCGGTGGAATATCCGCTCTGTGCTGGGCCCCAAGCATGCACTGGGACACAAGGACGCATCACGCAAGGCCCTGCCCTCCAATAGCCAGCACCAAGAACAGCCAGGATGCCGACGGGAAGCGCACATTATGGGGTTGTGCCCAGCTCTACGGCCAGTGCCATCTCATCCTCCACCCCACCCCATTACGCCCCCATCGTCCAGAAGAGGAAACTCACCCCGGAGCCCCCAGGTTTCCGCGTGGTAGAGAAGGAAGCAGGAGTCTGCAGAGCTCTGACTGGGGACTGCCCAAGGTCAGTCGGGGTCTCCCCCGGCTCAGGCCTCAGGCTCATGCCCCAACCCTGTGAATCACCCCCTGGTCATTGTCACAGGCTGCTCCAGGCTCAGCCCAGCTGCTCAACAACTTTGGTAACAGCAGATGCTTGACAAAGTTGGTGGTGATTATTATGTGCCAGATACTGAGCTAAACACCTCACACAGATGTCTCCTTTCTGCCTCAAAACAATCCTAGAGTTGAATTATTAACTACTCCCACTTGTCGGATAAAGGATCTGTGGCTCAGAGAAGTTAAGTCAATCACCCAAGGTCACACAGCTCAAAAGCAGATGCGCAGGGATTCAAACCCAGGCAGCCTGGATTCCTAATCCTGGATTTCAACCCTGACTTTAAATTGTCATAGTCCTGACATCCCCATCTCCTCTCCCCCGTGCTGAGGGGTTGGGGACAGTGGACCCCTGTATGGAACCCGCTGGGGCAGGCTGGGTGACCTGGACCGAGGGCTCGATGCTGGGGACTCAGGGATGACAAGCGCCCCGGCGGCTCCCGCGTGTTGAGCGCGGGCGGCGTGCAGGCGCGGTGCCAGGCGCGCTCCACGCACCCTCTCATTTCACCCTGCCAGGCGACGCCACTCTACGGAGGAGCAAAGGGGGGCTCGAGGGAGGAGGGGGCGCAGCCCAGGGGCGACAGCTGGAGAGGGAACGACAGCTGGAGGGATAACTCCAGTCGGCCTGACTGGGGGCGGGGTGTGGGGCGCGAGATCCAGTCATGCCCACGCCGCGCAGTCACTGCCGGCGGAGCCCAGCACCAAACGCTGCGGCCCGGCCTCAGTTTCCCTACCCTCGAACTGGGCACCAGCCGTCGCCCGCGCGTCCATCCCCCGGAGCCCTCCTGACCACGCTGGGGGCTGCCAGGACCCCGCCGCTCCCGGAATTTTCAAAAATTCCGAAGTGTCCGGGTGAGCCCGGCGGCCGAGCAGGGGCGCGGACCCGTGGGCCGTGGCGGGGGGAAACACTGGAGGGGGAGGGGGACACCGCTCCCCGCAAAGCGGCCTCCGCCCCCCGCCGCCGCCTTTGTCCCGATCTCGCCACAGCGCAGCGGACAAAGAGCCCCCGCCCGCGGGCGCGGCCCCCGGAACAGACCCTCCCCCGAAGCCGCGCCCCGGCCCGCGCCGCCCCTCCCCCGCTGCAGAGACCCCCGGCCCGCCGCACGGCCGCCCCGCGCGCCCCCACCCCGTCCGAGGCCGCCCTCGCCCTCCGGCGAGCCCCGCCCGGCCCGAGCGCACAGCCCGCGCCGCCCGCTCACCATGGTGCGGCCCGCAGCCCGGCCCGGTCGCCCCCGAGCAGCCCCGCGGGCCCGGCTCCGCCCGCCCGCCAGCCCGGTCCGGCCGCCGCGCACCGTCGGGACGCAGCTGCCCGCTCTGCGGCGGGCGGGGCGCCTCCGGCTCCACCCCTTCTGGGGGCGTGGCCCGCCCGGGGCGCGGCCAATAGGAGCCCGCGCTGGGACGGCGGGGCGGAGTCACGTGCGCCCGGGGCGGGGGGGCTGCGCGCAGCTGGCGGGGCAGGGGCGCGGAGCGGGCGCGGGTGGGTGCGGGGCCCGCTGCAGGCGCCCTCCCTCCGCCGGCCTGCCCCCAACCCCGGCCGGCTGCCGTATTCCCGCCTGCTTTCGGAAGGGGAAACTGAGGCGCACAGCACGGAAGAGCGTCACCCACTGCACAAAAGCGAGGAGTCGCGGGCGGAATTGCGGGCAGGGGCCGGAGAGAGGCACGACCACTAAGTTGAATGGCCTTGCTTGAGGAGGGGGCTGGACGTTCGTTCGCTCGCCGCTTCGGTCGTTTGTCATTCATACGATTATCGTTCAGTGCGATGTTGGAACGCTGGCCACGTGCCTGCCACGCTGGTAGCTGCGGGAACAGCCCGGAGCAGGACCAACGAGGTCCCTGCCCTGACGAAGATCTCGTTCTGCTGCAGGCTGGGGCTTCGGGGAATTTGCAGCCCTTCGCCACTTATAATCATGGTTATTTTTAACGTAATAACCCTGTGGTTTGTCCCCTGCCGAGTGCCATGTCCTGTGCTAACAGCTCAACACATTTTTATCAAGACCACTCTGGAAGAAGCATCCCGTTTTATAGACGGGAAACCCAGGCTTCAGAGAGCTGAAGTACCACAGCTTGTTGGCGGTGGAGCTGGGATTTGAGGCCAGGCCTATCTGCCAGGGAACACAGGGCCAATTAGTGCACCCCAAGAAGGCCATCTGACCAGAGGACACTCTCCCTGGGGCCCACGAGAGGGGTGAGGGTGGGTCCATCAATGCCTCTGTGGCCCAGGTGACTTGGGAAGATGGGAGGGGACAGGTTGAGCTGGGGGCTTGTAGCTGGAAACTTCTTTCCTAGCCTCAAGCAGAACCTTCTGGAAGAAGGTGGAGAGCCCAGCTCTCAAGGACAAGGTGGCCAGGCTCTCTCACTCCCTCTACTCCAACCTCGCACTGGGCTTGCTTTCTTGCATTGTCCAGGCTACACAGAGCTGTTTCCCGCCTCCCAGCCTTTCCCTATGGCGTTTCCTCAAGCTGGAACATTCTTCCACTTCATCTTTCAGATGGGGCCCTCCCAGAAGTAGTTCCCTGTGTTATTCTCTCTCCTGCCCATTGTGAAATTGTACATTTTCAAGGGTGTGATTAACTGTTGGTCTGTCTCTCCCAGGACTAAGTCTGTTCCATTCGCTGATGTGCCTGCAGAACAGTGCCTGGCACACAGTAGGTGCTACATAAATGCACGTTAAATGATCCGATTGCAGAACTCCAGGGCTAGTGCAGCGGCGCCTGAGCCAGGAGGCCAGGCCCGGCGGGTCAGCTGAGGTTGAGCAAGAATGGGGATCCCACAGGCAGGGGAAGCCCAGCTCCAGGCCAGCAGCCCTCAGGGCTCCTACTGCATCCGCCACCCCTGGAGCCCAGAGCGGGAGGAAACAGGTTCTTCTCCCTGAGCCAGTTCCAGCAGCCTCTGTGGTTCAGCCTCAAGTGGGCAAAGACCTCATTAGCTGTGCGGACCTGGGAGGGGCAGGCTTGGAACCCCAGAGCCAGGGCTGGCAACACCATGACAGGTGAGGGAGGGACACTTTGAGGCAAAAGATCCTGGTGGGAAATGGGGAGGGGATGCAGCATGGATAGAAGTTGACAGCCAGACTGCCCGGGTTCAAATCCAGCCTTTCCTGCTGCGTGGCTCTGGAAAAACAGCCTGACTTTTCTCATCTGAAAAATGGGGGTGACAGTAAAGTTGACCTCACAGGGTTGTTGTGAGCACATCAGGTGGTCATCCCGGAGGAAGCAATCCCACCTATTCACTAGTAACATTGTAAACAGGGCTGGACAGGTTTGGGGGGTGACTTTGGCCTTCCTCATTTGGATCTTGGGCAAGTTTCTGTGCCTGTCTGACCCTGGGCTCCCTCTCTTCACAACAGGCCTCATGGAGTCTGTCTCTGGGGATGCTAAGAGGCGGGAGGACTGGCAGTAGCCCACCTGGGACCCACCATCATCTTGCCCAGAATGCTTCAATAAAGGTAACAAGGACAGCAATAACCACCCATGTGGCCGTCACCATGTTCCGAGCATTGCAGATGCCCATTCGGCAGATGAGGACACTGAGGCACCAAGAGCTGCAGGTGCAAAGAAATCACCTAAGGAGGGTGTTAAAATGCAGATTCTGACCCAGCAGGTCTGGGCTCACGATGCTACATTTCTCACAAGCTCTCAGGTGGTGCTGATGGTTCGGGCCACCCGTTGAGCAGCAGCGAGGGCTAAGTCGCTTGCTGGAAGTCACAAAGGGAGTGAGCACCAAGGCTGGATCCAAGCCCCCCGGGTAGGTGACAGGAGTCCTGGGCTTAACTGGGGCCCTCACTACCTACCCCGGCTTTCTCTCCCCAACAAAGAAGAGGCAGGAAGTATTGTCCCCTCCCCCAAGCCCATTTCCTGTCTCTGGGCCCCTATACCTCCCTCCGCGGTGACATCTGGCTCAGCGTCCCAGGGGTCCTCCCTGTCAGTGGGATGGAGGCTCTCAGATACTCATTAGCCAGGAAGATAATTGAGGGTGAGGGGTGAGTTCATCCAGCACCCTGGGGCTTGTCGGGTCCCAGCTGGGCCTGCCTGTTGCCAGCCTGGCCCTGTTCCCACTGCCACAGGCACTGGAGGGGCTGGGACAAGGAAGGGGCCTGTGGAGGTGGAGAGGCCTCGGCCAGCCTCAGGGGACACCCCCTGCAGCTGGGGCCAGGCTCCTTCTCCAGGCATCCCCCTAAGGGTTACAGGCCTAAAAACAAAATGAAAACTGCTTGGCCAGAGGGGAGTTTCCCGAAGGGTGAAATGTGAACCACGGTGAGTTCTGCAGGGTGAGGTTAGGTGCAGCACAGAGAAGGTATCATCTAGCTCTGAAACACACAGCAGTTCTCGTTCACGGGGAGAAAGCCTCTCTTGCTGCCAATGTGGCTTCATCATCTCGCTAAGGCTGGCTCTGTCCCTTGTATAACCAGGAGAAGGGACAGGCCTCAGGCTCGAATCTGGGGCAGTTGACACTCTCCTTGAGCTAAAATTTAACAATGTGTTGTTTTCCATGTGTTTATGTTTCAGTTACCTTCTGTTTGTGGCACAGGTGTTGCTTTTCCATTTCTAATAGTGACATGCCCGTCCTTTTTAAATCAATTTAGTTAGGAAAGTAAGTAGGTTAACTTAAAGCCACATATAAGGAAGTAACTGTAGAGTGGGTACGGGCTCAAGTCCTCTGATGTGTGCTTGCTGGGTGCCCTCGGGGGACTCACTCTTGCCCTTTGAAATTCAGTTTCCTCCTCTGTAAAGCTTGGAAAATACCATTTCCTCTGTGGAGGTGTTGGGTCAAATAAGTTAATAACCCATGTAGAAGTTGGGCGTGGTGGCGGCACCTGTCGTCCCAGGTACTCAGGAGGCTGAAGTGGGAGGATCGCTTGAGCTCAGGCATTCAAGGTTGCAGTGAGCTATGATTACGCCACTGTACCACTGTACCTCAAATTAGGCAGCTTGAAACATTGTCTCAACGTTATGGAGGCTAGAAGTCTGAAATCAAGGTGGGTGGAGCCAGCAAGTTGTGTTTTAACAAGTGCTCAAGTGTGAGACCCACCGCTCACTCTCCCTCTCTCCTTTGCTCACTTTGATGACACAGGTTTCCTTGTTGTGAGCTGCTGTGTGGGAGAGGCCCACGTGGCAGGGAACTGAGGGCGGCCTCCAGCCAACGGCCAGTGGGGAGCTGAAGCCCTTTAGTGCAACAACCTGCTGGGACCTGAATGCCACCAACACGGATCCTTCCCAGTCAAGCCTGCAGCTGAGCCCACTGCCCCAGTGACACCTCCGTGACAGCCTCTGAGAGACCTGGGCCAGGGCAAGTCTTGCCTGGGTTCCTGACCCGCAGAAACTGTGAGATAATAAATATTTGTTATGTTAAGCCACTAAATGTTGTAGAGATGTGTTACGTAGTAAATAGGTAACTAATATGGTGGATGTTACAGCGTCTGTGTTAAAAGAGAGTTGGGAAACATGAACCAATTTCCACATGGAGGCATGTTTAGATCCCGATTTGAGTATATCAATTTTTTAAAGTTGATATTTGGGAAGTGTGAATGCTGAGTGGCTACTGGATGATGTTCAAGGTGATTGTTCATTTTATTTGGTGCGATAATGGTATTGTGGTTATGTTTTGAAAAAGAGGCCTTGTCTTTTAGAAGGACACATGGAACTATTTACGACTGGCGTGATGCCCTGTTGGGGATTTGCTTCTAGGTAGTCAGAGTTGGGTGAGGGGTAGACAGGAGACAAAGCGATTGGCCATGAATTGGTGAGTGTTGGGGAGAGCGTGGGGAGGGGCTCTCTCTGCTCTTCTCTGTGCTTTTGTATGTGTTTGAAATTTTCCATAATAAAAAGTTTTTTAAAGATCTGGAGTGAACCAACATGCCCATTTTACAGATGGGCAAAGCAAACCCAAGCAGCAGGTAAGGATTGAAAGGAGTGAGGGGCATTCAGTTGTGGACAGTGACGGGCTGTCCCTGGGCCTGGCCCTGTGCTTTGTTCACCGTGGGGAGTCTGCTCAGGGGACTCTGGGGGCTGTTTCTCTGCCTCTGCCCTGTTATCAGAGACTCTTGGCACTCAGGCAGGTCCTGGCTCTCGGGGCTGACGCAACTCAGACATCTGAGGGTACCTGGTAGCTATTGTGCCCGTACCCGTGAGAGGCATCTTTTATGTATCTGAGTGTGACTGTCATTTTGTTTCAATATATTAAGTTATCACAATGGGTGTGTTTTATTGTCTTTTATTTTAGACTTTTCTTTTTCAGAAAAAATACTTGCACCTACCCTGTGCCAGGCGCTGTGCTAGGCTAGTGATGGTGGCCGATAGAAACCTGCTGTGAGCCACAAATGAGAGCTGCATGTGAAATTTGACATTTTCCGGTAGCCACGTTAAAAAAGCAAAAAGAAACAGGTGAAGTTAATTTTAATAATTTTTTTATACCAGTATATCCAAACCCAGTGTATGCAATCAATATAAGAATTATTAATGAGATATTTGACATTCTTTCCTCATACTGTATTTCTCTGCCAGGGCTGCCATAACAAAATACCACAGACTGGGGGGCTGAAATGACAGAAATGTAGTTCTCACAGTTTGAGAGGCTAAAAGTCTGAGATCAAGGTGCTGGCAGAGTTGGTTCCTGGTGAGGCCTCTCCCCTTGGCCTGCAGATGGCTGCCTTCTCCCTGTGCCCTCACTCGGTCCCTTCTGTGTGTGACGGCACCCCCTGCGTCTCTTCCCTTTCTTTCTGTGTAAGGACACCAGTCACATTGGATTGTGTTCACCCTAACAGCCTCATTTTACCAAATCACCCCTTTAAAGACTTTGTCTGCAAATACAGTGACACTCAGAGGGACTGGGGGTTAGGGCTTCCACATACGAACTTTGGGGAAGGACACAGTTCAACCCATAACACTTACTAAGCCTTCAAACCCCAATGTGTGGATCACTTGAGCTCAGGAGTTCACGACCAGCCTGAGCAAGAGCGAGACCCCGTCTCTACTAAAAATAGAAAGAAATTAGCTGGACAACTAAAAAATATATAGAAAAAATTAGCCAGGCACAGTGGCGCATGCCTGTAGTTCCAGCTAGTCGGGAGGCTGAGGCAGGAGGATCGCTTGAGCCCAGGAGTTTGAGGTCGCTGTGAGCTAGGATGACGCCACGGCACTCTAGCCCGGGCAAAAGAGTGAGACTGTCTCAAAAAAATGAAATAAAATAAAAACCCCAATGTGTGTTATACTCTATGTCCCTTCCCAATTCGGAGCAGCCCCGTGTCCAGCACTCAGTGGCCCCATGTGGCTGGGGGCTGCTGCCTGGGGCAGCACAGTTGCGTGGCTGGAGTCGCGGCAGACAAACAGCCCTGCCCTCGAGGGGCGTCCACTGTCCCGGAGGAGGCAGACGGCAAAGCAGAAGAGAAGCGCACAGCTTGCCGTGCACCTCCCAGGGAGAAAGCAGAGGAAGGGGGTGACCCGGGGGCATGGGGTGCATTATCCGTTTCCTCCGCCCATCCTTCCGGAGATAGCCTGTGTGGGTGTGTAGACACACGTTCCCATTTTTAAAAACACAGATGGTGATATTCCATACGTGCTCTTCTCTTCCTTCCTTTTCTCACTTGGAAATGTATCTCGAAACTGACTCTGCATCAGCACACATCAGTTTCGGATTTTAGCAAATAATTTGAAACGTAGAAAGACAAGGCATCGCTGAGCTGGAATAACAGAAGCCGGAGCTTAACACCAACACCCGACCTTCACCACTACCCGGGGCGGCCAGTGCTGTTTGCAGAAAAGCACATTCAAGTTCATGCACGGCATTTGTAAGCATGCAAAAACTACTAACCTAGGAGAAGCGTCAAGCCCTGGATTTGGGGACTGCCGAGTGGTAGCGTCTGAGAGGCTTCCTTGTCAAGGTTAATGGATACTAAAATACTAACATACAGTCTTAGTAGAATATAACATTAATACACAGTGATAGAATATATACTAATATACTGTATTAATGTATTTTATAATATGCAACAAATATATGCACAGTAGATCTAAAGGTATTTAATACATTATAACCATATCATATATAAATATAGTAAAGTATGTAAGATAATAGAAGGAAAATAAACAACTGGGAAAGCACTGGGAAAGGGCAAAGCGGGAAGAGCTGAGGGCTTGCTCGCGCAGGAACTGAGGGCGCGGCCAGCAGCCCCAGGACTGGCTCCGGAGCTTGGGGATGAGTTCTGTGGAGGGGGAACTGGGGTCTAGGGGTCCAGGCAGGACTCTGTGCTCTCAGATCTCACTCTAGGCAGGGAGACGCTTCCAGAAGAGAAAGCAGTGCCAGGAATTAAGGGGGAACCTGTCTGCTGGGCCTCCATGTATGTGAGAGGCCAGAGGTGGCAAAGGCACATGCCTGCGCCACCCCGGAACCCTCTGCACCCCGGCCAGCGGCTCCCTCCTGTTCGTGGGGGTCCCCAGCCAGCCGGCTCTGTCAGGACTCTTCGGGGCCTCTGCCGGAGCTGGGATCCCAGCGGCGAGCTGGGATCCCAGCGGCGTGCTGCCCTCATGATGGAGAACCCCAGTAATTCCGGAGTGGCTGATGGGGTGTCAGTAGCGCCTGTCTCGTACGACGTGGCGAGATGGCACTCACCCACACGTGGGAGGTGCTCAGGGCGGGGCCAGGATGCCCCAGGGAAGGGGAGAGATGCCCATGGGATCCTCTCGGGTCCTGATGAGCTGGGACAGGCCCTGCGAGGCTCAGGGAGGGGCCTGTGCCTCAGACCCAGGCCGCCCCGCACAGGCTCTGGGTTCAAGGCCAGCTCTGCTGCATCCTGGCTCTGGGCCTCAGTTTCTCTGCCTGCAGCCTGGGCTTGGTGTACTGGCAGACTGAGACTTGCTTACGGCTCCGGCCGAGAGGAGCGTGCAAGAAAATGAAAATCACTTCTGAGCAGCGCCGGTGCCTCCCGGGGCTCCCCGCTGCCTGATGCTTGGGAAGAGCTGCCCACCCCGCTCTGGGCCCTGCCAAGCCCTGTCCCTGCTCGGGCCCCTGAGGGAAGGGTTGGAGACTGGTGAGCTGTCTCCAGCAGGTTCTGGCCTGTCCCGGCTGGGAGTCGGGAGAGGGGTGAGGGGCTGAGCTGGGACGAGGCAGGATGGTGGCTCTGGGCCCCCAGGTCCTGCTCAGACCCGTGGGGGTGTGGAGGCCCACCCGCACCCCCTCCATCTACCCTTGTGCCCTGTCTCCTGCCTGCCTTCCCATCATGCACTTCCCAACCCCTTATGTCCTCTCTCATCTCCGGCCTTCACACGAGCTGTTCCCAAGGCCAGGATCCCCTTCCCCTGCTTTCAGACTCCTACTCACCGTCTAAGGCCCTCCCAGAAAAGCCCGCCCTGCAGTCCTGCTCTGGGCTCCCACGGCCCAGTGCAGCACTCATCTCTGGACCCCGCCAGGCTGTGAGACCCTGAGGCCCGGGACCCAGGCGGTGCCAGCTGTGTCACCCAGGAACTGTGAGTTACTAGTAAATGCTTGCTGAAAGCAGATGAATGAAAACATGATGGAAGGTAGGGAGGAAGGGAGGAACGTGTCTCCCCTGAGTCCCACACTTTGCATGTCTCTAAAGGAGGGCAATGTCTCTCTCTGCCACAGGGCAATGCCTCTAGTTGGTGCCAATAAATGCAGGTTCCTGCTTAGCTGTCTGGCCCGGCTCCCCCTACCAGGGCCAGGAGTGGGGAGTCCGTCCCTCCCCACCGATGTGGCTGGACCAGGGTTGGGCCTCTTGGGAGTTTTTCCTACTGAGTTGCACCCGGAGATGCCTGGGCGGGCAGGAGACAGCACCTGGACGGTGGACGAGTGGGCAGAGGCCTCCAGCCGGGGTCGGCCCCAGCCCCTACGTCTGGATGGGTCTCGGGACAGGGCACAGAGTAGCTGCAGGCTTGGCCTTCTGGCCCAGCCCATGCCTACTTCATGCCTCCCCCCAAGGTGCCCCTAGCCTAGGAGGCAAGAGAGATCTCACATCTGTTGAGCGTCTGCTGTGAGCCAGCTCTGGGCTAGACTTTCTACCCACATGTGGTCGAGTAATCACTAAGGTTAGGTGTTGTCCCCATTTTGCAAATGAGGAAACCGAGGCTCCGAGAGGTTATTTCACTCGTCTGAGGTCACACAGGACCCAGGATTGAAACCAAGATCTGCCTGAGTGCCCTGAGCCCCCTACCCCACATTCATTCCTTCATCTGACTGCTGTGTGTGTGGCTCTGCATGTGTTCCAAGCGAGTGCTGGGAGAGGCAGGGAAGGGGGTTCCTGCCCTCAGGGCATTTTCAGTCTAAGGGGAGGGCAGAGGTTAAACAGATAATTATGTAATTAACCCCTGTGGTCCCTGAAGGCAAATATGGCACCAAGGGAGGGGCAACCCAGCCGGGGGTCTGAGGTTTCCTGGAGGAAGTGGTACTTGAGGCCTGGCCTGAAAGCTGAGCAAGAGCTCACTGAGCGCACAGGCAGAGAGATCTTTCTAGGCAGAGGGAACTGCACATGCAAAGGCCCAGTGGTCAAGGCTTGCCCAGAGGGGAGCGTGGGAGGCAGACCTGGTGGGTGGGGCGGGCAGCGTGGGGCTGAGCACCGTCCTCAGAGCGATGTGGGGCCCTTGCAGGGTTTGGGTGTCGCTGGGGAGATGAGACCCAAAGCAAATTTTTAAGAGCTGCCTGCGGCTGCTGCACAAGAAACAACCCAGCGGGGCCAGGGGGACCCTGCAGCCCCTGAGGGAGAAACGTCGGTGCTGTGGATGGGGATAGGGATTCAGAGATGGGGACGGATTCGGGAGGATTTTTAGCAAAGAGCCAACAGAATGAGCGTGAGCTGAGTGTGCAGAGGGAGGAGAGGCGAGGGCCGGGGTGAGGCCTGGTGTCCTGCCCCAGCAGGGCCAGGCCAGCTGGGAGCGGCCGATCCCAGGAGCAGGGTCAGATGAGCCTCCAAGTCCCTGGCCACCCACCAGCAAAGCCGTGGGCAGAGCCACAGACCTGGGGGACAACGGGGTGCCAGCACAGAGCCACATTCCAGGAGTGAAGACCATGCTCCCTCCTGGAGACAGGCAGGACATAGCCCCAGGGGCGTCCTTGGCCGTCTCTGGGGGCTGAGAGCCCAAGTCCCCTCCCAGGGCTGGCTTGGGGACCTGGGCTCCCAGAGGCCTCCTCCCAGGAAGCCCCAGCGTCAAGGCCTGGGATGCGGCGTGTACAATTCGAGCTTCCAGCCCGCATGGGACTGACGTTCTGAAGGAGGCAGTGGGCGCAGGAACACGTGAGTAAGTTAACATGTAAATCACGTGATACGGTTTCAGAGAGAGCGAGAGATGCCCTGACGGGGGATGGAGACTGACTGGTGGATGGGGCTGGGGGTTGCGCTAGGGAGGGACCCTCTGGGGGACATGGAGCTGAGGCCTTCAGGATGCAGAGAAGGCAGTCGCGGGACGAGTGTTCCTGGAGGAGGGAACAGGCTGTGCAAAGGCCCGAGGTGGGCGACTGGGAGGAGAGACATGGCGGGAGGAGGGGCTGGAGGGCTGAGCTGGCCCGAAGGTGAGGGACCCTGGGGAGGCGTGGGGGTTTCTAACCGGGTGTGGTGTGTTCGATTCCCCTCACTGGCCGGATTCTCCCTTCTCCCTGCGGCCAGGAAAACCCCTCACTGGGAGTTCCCTGTTTCAGCCGCTTCCCAGGGTCTTTCTGGGCTCTGTGCGTCTCTCAGCCCCGTGGCAGGTGCTCTCTGGGCCGGAATTCCCCACGGCGTGAGCAGCCTCTGCCCCCAGAAAGGGGAACTAATGCTCCTCTCCCCGAAGGCCAAGGGCGTCGGCCTCTGCGGGGCGCCCGGCCCGTGCTGGGGGCTGCCTGTCGGAGGCAGATTTCACAGGCCCCCACTTTACAGACCCCGAGACCCCGACTCAGAGCGACTCGCTCAGGCCCACGTGGCCCAGGAGGCAGGAGGCAGGATTCGAACCCAGCCCAGTCTGACCTCAGAGGTTTAGCTGACCCCATTCGGGCCTCACGACAGCTCTGTGAAAGTGGGGGTTGCGAGTCCTTCTGCCCCTTTCTACCTGCCCCCCTCGTTTCCCCTGTTTTGCTAAAAGGCACCGCAGCTCCGGTCGGGCGGCCCAGGGCCATTCTCGATACCTCTGCTTCGCTGCCCCGTGTTCCAAGGCCGGTCACCAAATGACCCTTGCTGGGCCTTGCGGCAACTCCGACACCTGCCACGTAGGTGTCGTGTCTCCCTCCCTCTCGAGAGAAAAAGAGGAAATTAAATGGCGACAGGTTATCGGTGATCGGGACAAAGCCGCACTGAGGTATGTGGGCGCCTTTCTCTAAAGACGCGCTTCGCAGGGCTGCAGCGAAGGCCGTGTGCCTGGAAGCCGGGCCAGCGGTGGCTCATGGGGCCAACAGAGGACACTGCGGGGCCTTCACACTGGCCACACCCCAGAGGAGCAGTGGCCCCCCAGGGCCCGCACCTTCTGCCCTGAGAGAAGCTGTAAGGGAGCTCAGAACACAGCCCACCCGCCTGAGGCAGCGCCCTGCTTGGGGAAATACACCGAAGCTGACCGCAGTGATGGACACGCAACCCCTTGAGCACACTAAAACCCGCCGAACTGTACGCTCGAAATAGGTCAGTTATAGCCACATAAATCTGTTTAGAATAAACCAACGCCCCAGGTGCCCTGGAGCCTCCCCCCAAAAGGCGGGGGCTCTGGATCTGCTCAGATACCTAAAAAGTCATGAAAACATTCAAATATTATCTAATAGCAACAATCAGAGCTAAGGTTTCTTCAGTGCTTGTGACATACGGGTCCCAAAGTGTCAACTCCTGTAACCCTCACCACGACCATGTCAGGCAGACATCGTCATCCCCCAGTTGACAGTTGGGAAAACTGAGGCACACAGTGGAGATGTGAGTTGCCAAAAGTCACAGGCAAGGAAGTCAGGGGCAGGGTTTGAATGAGGCAGGTCAGCTCTAAAAGCCTCACTTCTGCCCCGACCCCATACACAAAAGTAAAAAGAATAAATAATGATCAACAAGTGTCACCACCCAGAGTGGCCAACAAGCAGGTCCCACCATGTCTGTAGTGGCACCTACGAGCCACCAGCTGGCCCACTTTTCAGACCTATTCCATTTACTGAGATCAGGTGATGTCTATCTTTTGAGGAAGGATAACCTTGTTCTAGCTCATGTCCCCACCCGCCCCCTGCCGGATTGTTGTATTGCAAATCTCAGACGTCGTACCATTTGCCGTGATTCTGTAAAGTCCTCTAGAAATCCCATCTCTCCCCCGTTGTTTCCTAAATATATTTTTATGGTTAGCCCTTCAGTCTGTACCGATTCCCTCCTCTGTGTTTCCTCTGTGTTGTTGCAGGAAGAGCAGGATCCTCCCTGGTGGTCGCTGACCCGCTGCCTCTTACACAGCCTCCAACGGAAAGGCCTCCAGCCTCGGCCTTGTGGAGAGCCCGAGAGTTCCACCTTATGGGCTGCCTTAAAAGAAATAAAATTAGGCGTGGCTAGGAAAGGGAGTCACACGGATGTCGGCGGCAGCTGAACGTACTTGTCTGTGCATTTCGTTACAAGTCCTGTCAGCCTCAGCTTCGAAGCACACCTGGAATCCGTCTGAGTCTCTGCAGAAAGTGGATTCAGGGAGGCAAGAGAGGAGGTGGGAAGACCAGGGAGGAGGCTCGCACAGCCTGGGTGAGAGCTGATGGTGACCTGGGCTGGGGCGGTGGCTTTGATGAGGAGGGCATGGGGACAGATGTCAGGAATCTTCTGGAGGCAGAACTGGTCAGGTGCAGTGGAAGGTGGGTGGGAGTGGAGGGCAGGAGACGTCAGGGTGCTTTGGGAGCTGCCTCCCTTCTCGCTGGGAAAAGCAGCCTTCCTACCTGCCCAGACGCCTCCCCTCGCTCCCAAATGCAGCCGGGGAGATGACACGCACACAAAATGAGGGTGACTCACTCCTCAGCATGGGCCACCAGCACCCCACGCTCACCCTTCCGATGAGGATGAGCCAATAAGAGGGAAGCGCGGGGGCGCAACAAGGGCATGATACGAGGATCAGCCGCTTCCCCGTTGCGTGAGCTTGAGTAGTTCCATGCTTCTCTGAGCCTCAGTTTCCCCATCTGGGAAGTGGGGATGGGGATGCCCATTCCTACCTGGCTGAGTGTTTTCAGGAATTAAATGGTGATTCCTATTATTAAGCGCTGGTCTTGAGGAGGAGAGCCCAAGTGGCCCAAGCGGGTCAGGAGGGTGTGAGGTGTGGCTGGCAGGGAGGCTGGGCATGACGGCAGCTTGGTCTGCAGCTGACCAAGACACAGGGCTCAGTGCTAATTCCCTAATTCCCACGGGGTCAACCTCTGCACACCCTGGGTGTAGGCACCCCTGAACTAGCGAAGGGGTAAGCTCAGGGCACTGTCCATGGTCCTGAACCCACCTCCACACTGGCCTCTGCCCAGCCTGGGGGTGGGAGTGATGTACCTGTATTTTCCTTTTCTACTTTGATGCTGAATGACCTGCATTAATGAAGAGGAAGCTTAGAAGAAGGTTAAGGTCTCAGACTTTAGAGTCAGACTTTCTGAATTCAAATCCTGACTCAGCCACCTACCAGCAGCACAGATCTTGGGCAATTTTCTTAGTAATTGGCCTGTGACTCAGTTTCCTCACCTATAAAATGAGCATAATCATGTACCTTCCTAATAGGCTTGTTGTGAGGGCTAACTAAGATGAATTAACTTTCCTAAGGGTGAGCTGGTACTTGCAAAGCGCTCAGAACCACATTCGATACGAGTAAATGGGAGCTATGCCCTTTACCCTTTGACGCGATCTCAGTAGTCTGACAGTTTCCTTGATTTCAAGATGACAATGTGTCCCAGATTTGTCTTGTACATTTTCCACATGAAATCAGCCAATTCTTCAAGAAGCCTCATTCCTTTGGGTGAGACATGGGAGTTAGGGACCACAATCCAGACACTTGGGGTACTCATCATTACCGGGCTACCATTGTGTCTAGGCTTAAAGCTGGAAAACTGATGCTTCTTAAAACTTGAGATCACATGATTTTTAAATTTCAACTCATTGGCTTTGTTTTGTTTCTCTTTCTTTTTCTTACACAGAAAATCTTTGTTCCTAACAGCATGAACACAATTTCTTATGTTCTTTGTCCTATAATTGTTTCATTTTAAAAAATTATAAAGGAAAGAGGTGTATTTGGCTCACGATTCTGGTGGTTGGAAAGTCCAAGATCAGGCAGCTGCGTCTGGTGAGGGCGTCAGGCTCTCCCACTCGTGGCGGGAAGTGTTAGGGGACTGGGCATGTGCAAGAGATGACACGGTGACAGAGGAAGCAAGAGACAGCCCAAAGCCAATAGTTTCAACGTAACAATCCCACTATCACCACTACCTATAAGATGACTGAGTGCAGTTGAGGATTTCATTGCGGTTCTGTTTCTTGGTGGTTCTGTGGTCCTTAGGGTGAAACCCACTAGGAAAGTACAATCAAAATACTGTTTTAAAGTCACTTCCAATAGTCCTTCTTAGTGTGGTTATGCCAAGTTGACATATAGTCAGGTTTATTTAATTTTTATTTTAAAGGATTGCTTTTTCTTTGGCTTCGATTTTACTTTATAATTTTGTAGAATATTTACATTTACAAAATAAAAATTCTATAACAAGACACACTCAGAGAAGCCTAGCTTCCACTCCTGCTCCTTCACCGGTTTCCTTCCCCCCTCCCATGGGTAACCATTTATGTTTTATCATTTCATTGTTTCTTTTTGAAAATGTGAGAAAGTGTATACACAACGCACACATATTCAGAAGGTAGCAGGCTTTGCATACACAGTTATGCTCCTTGGATTTTGTTATTTATTTATTCTTGCTTAACCGTATATCCTGGAGATCACTCCATCGTGTTACAGGGAGAGCTTCCCCGTTTCTTTTTATAGGTATGTAGTACTCCTCTGTGTGGCCGTACTATATATTCAACCAGTTCCTTCTTGGTGGATGTTTGGGTTTCCCATATTTCGCTGTTACTAGTAGGGCTGCAACAGAAAACCTTGTGTGCCTGCAATTTTGCATTTGGGGTAGTGTATTTCAGGGATAGATTCCTAGGTGCCCTTAAGGCATCATAACTGTGACACATACTACTCAGGAGAGGTTCGTGGTGCCGGGGGATTGCATAAGAGGGGCTGTTCCCTAGCCAGGGCAGTCACTGAGGACTTTTCCTGAATCTGAAGGAAAAGTAGGAAGTGATTAGACAAGGGAGGAAGAAAAAGTGTTCCCGGTGACAGCATGTGCTAAGGGCCTGCGGCAGGAGCGAGCATGGTACATTCAAGTAACGGACAGAAAGCAGGTGAGGCTGGAGCTCAGGCAGGGAGGGGATGGCGGCGAGGCCGTGCCTTTGCCTGGGGTGGGGCCAGTGGAGACGGGAAGAAGTAGATGAATTTGGATGATCCTTAGGAGGTAAAATACACAGAGCCTGGTGATTCTATTAGTTGGGAAATTGGTTCAGCTGCCACTTCGAAGACCCAAAATACGTGGTTTAAACAAGAAAGGACTCTGTTTTCCCTTTAACACATGGTCCTGGCCTAAGTGTTCCAGCTCTGGTTTGGCTACCCCAAGGTGGCAGGGACCCAGGCTCCTCCCACCTGGTTGCTCCACCATCCCCAAGCTATTGTCTTTGTTCTTGTATCCAAATCTGATCGCCACCATGTCCTGCACACCCAATACCTGGAAGGGGAAAAGAGAAGGGAACGGAAGGAAGAAGGAGGCTCCGCCCTTTCCCTAGAGGGTACAGCTAGGAAGCCGCAGGGGTGACTTTCGCTCACATCCTATTGGCCAGAGTTTAATTGCTTGGCCACACCCAGCTACAGGGAGGCTGGGAAATGCAGTCTTAGCTCTGGGTGGCCATGCTCAGCCAAATATTGGAGGTTCTATTGCTGTGGAAGGAGGGGAGAGTGGATATTGGAGTCTCTGCCACTGTGAAGGTTTGGAAAAGGTGGCAGGAGGCAGAGGGAAGTGGTAAGGAGGCCTCCTTGGCCCCCAGCTTGTGCACAGTGTGGGCGGAGGTGCCGCTTGCTGAGGCAGTGAGCGCAGAAGGGCTGTTTCCAAGCTCGAACCACACGGCTTAACAAGCGATCTGGCCTTTGTGCGTGGAGCAGGGAGAGGGTTCAGCGTCTTGGGGAAACTGAGGCTGAGGTGTGCTCCAGTTTCAGCTGATTGGAAAGGCGGGGTGACCCCCGAACTGTTCCTGGAGAAGAAGGGAGAGGTGGGTCTGGCACGCCCAAGGCCACCTCCCCAGGAAGGGACAGCCTGCATCCCGCGCAGGACATGAGGAGCCAGTGTCCACCCTGCTGACTCATTGGAGTCCCCTCTGAGCCCTGGCTGGCATGAGAGTGACCCCTCCCCGCTTTCAGGCTTGGACAAGGCAGCCTGAACCCGGCTCAGGCTTGAGAGACACAGTCCTCAGTTCAAATCCCAGCTCTGCCCTGTGACCTCAGGCAAGTTGCTTAACGTCTCTGAGCCTCTCAGTGTCCTCCTCTGTCCAATGGGGATCAGGCAAGACCTGCCTCGCTATGGTGAGGCCATCGTGGCAGGGTGCAGGTGAGGTGCCTTGCCCAGGGCCTGCCACACGGTAGACACTCAGGTAGCAGTTGTCTCTCAGCTGAGGAACAGCCTCCGCAGCTGCTCCGTGGTAACACTGGAGCTCAGCTGTTGGGAACTCACAGTCCTGAAGGCTCAGACGGAGCAAAGACAGATGTCCCGACCCAGCATGTGAAGTGCTGAGACTACAGGAAGTACCCCTTGAGAATGCGGGGGGGGGGGGGGGGGGGGGGGAGGGATGGCTTCCTGGAGGAGGTGGAGCCTGGGAAGAGACCCGAAGGATGAGTAGAAGGAGGGCCCTCTTTTCTCTGGGCATAGCAGGGAGTGGGAAGGAAAGAAGACTTGTCAGGGTGGGACATTTCAGCTGCATCCTCAAATCTGGACAGGATGAGCAGTGGACAGAGGTACAGACAGAATCTTTCAGGCAGCAGGAATGGCACAGGCAAAAGCCCAGATGTAAAAATGACTGCAGGGTGAGGGAGCGAGCGCAGAGGGTGACAGTGAATTTAGTATGCAGACCCCCAAGGTGGAAAAGGAGATGGTAACTGATCGAATTAGGGACAAAGGCAGGATCCAGGTCTAAAAGATTTTGAATGTCGTGAAGGGTGTGATTGTCTCCTGAAAGCAATAGGGAGCCATTGAGTGTTGCAAGCAGGGGAGTGACTCGTGAGGTCTGTGCTTTAGAAAGAGCGCCCTCGCTGCATCATGGAGGGTGGATTGGGAGTGGGGACTGGACACAATTTGAAGGCCTGGGCAGTGATTTGAGAGAGGGGCTGAGGGTCTAGCCCAGGAGGGACTCAGGGAGGGGTGGATGGAAATGACAGTATCAAGGAGGCAGAAAGGACAGGGCTGGAGGAGACAATGTCCAGGGTAAGTGTTATTACCAAGAGGCACAGATGCGCTGGTCATCTGTTTACTTAGCCAGTCATTCTCCCCTTGCTGTGGGCGGCAAATACACCTGGGTAGAAAGGGGACTTTGCACAGCTGCTACTGACCAGGAGGAGGGAACGTGGGAGAGAAGAGGATACAAAAGTCCATGCATGGCTCTCGGTGGCTTTCAAACGAGCCGCCCTTCCCGGCACGGCCTGCAGGGGGAGGCAGAGAGCAGGGGACGCGCCGAGGCCCCCCGGCCGGAAGGGGGCGCTGCTGGAGCTGGCGGCGGGCGCGGGCGAGTGGGCGGGCGCAGTCCCCAGGAGGCCGGCGGGAGGGAAGCCTGAGCCGCCGCGTGGAGTCGCCTCCCGCTCCAGGCCCAGACAGCAGGGCCTGGTGCTCCTACCTGCGGACCTGAGTTTCCGGGTGTGTGGGGACCAGCGAGATCCTGGAGGTCGAGAGTGGGGGGTCCAGGGCCCCAGAGTCCCCCTCGGGAGCGGGCTTTACCCACTCCCTTCCCCGCCCACGCTGCATGAGCCCCGGCTGTGGTCCCGGGAGCCGCCGAGACCCCCGGGATGAAATGTCCAGGCAGCCGGTTCCATTTTCCAACTCGGGGTTCCTGGAGCTGCAGCGGAGCCCTCCGCAGTTCTCCCTGAGGGCTGGCGGCGCCCACGGGCACAGGGCGCAGGGTCCCGGCTGGCGTCACGGCCCTGCGGCAAGGGGCTCGGGTGGGTGCCAGCCCGACAGCTGCCACCCGCGCCGTGTGACCACGTCCCCCTCTGACCCCACCTGTGAATTGGGAAGGCTGAACCCCATTGCGCCAGCTGGAGTCTGCAAACGGTGACAGACAGAATTTAGAGCTTCACTGATACATATGTTTCTTTCAATTGGCAGAGGGATGAATGTCCAAGCAGAAGAATTCCAAATAATTCTCCTTGCTCAGCCAAACTATCAAAGTCTACACGAACAGTGAGTGGTATCATCCTGAGAGCCTGTGGCTTGATAGGAAGTGAGGAGAAAGGCCCTTCACCTCTGTGATCTTCCTCCCAGTCTAATCACGAGAAAGACATCAGACAGATCCCAACTGAGGAACATTCTACAAAACACCTGATGAATACTCCTCAGAACTGTCGAGATGATGAAAACCAAGGGGAGTCCCAGAGGAGCCTGAGGAGACATGACAATGAAATGTAAGTACCGTCCTGGATGGGATTCTGGAACAGAAGAAGGATGTTGGGTAAAAATTAAGGAAATCTGGGTAAAGTGTAGACTTTAGTTAGCAATAATGCATTAATGCTAGTTCATTAGTTGTGACAAATGCACCATATTAACGTGATATGTTAGTATTAATAATAGGGGAAATTGGCCGGGCGTGGTGGCTCACGCCTGTAATCCTGGCACTCTGGGAGGCTGAGGTGGGTGGATCGTTTGAGCTCAGGAGTTTGAAACCAGCCTGAGCAAGAGCAAGACCCCGTCTCTACTAAAATTAGAAAGAAATTAATTGGACAACTAAAAATATATAGAAAAAATTAGCTGGGCATGGTGGCGCATGCCTGTAGTCTCAGCTACTTGGGAGGCTGAGGCAGGAGGATCGCTTGAGCCCAGGAGTTTGAGGTTGCTGTGAGCTAGGCTGACGCCACAGCACTCTAGCCTGGGCAACACAGCAAGACTCTGTCTCAAAAAAAAACAAAAAAATAAAAATTAAAAAAATAATAGGGGAAATTGGGTGAGAGTATCTGGGCACTTTCTCTACTACCTTCATGCTTTTTTTTCTTTTAAAAAAATTATTATGGGCCGGGCGCGGTGGCTCACGCCTGTAATCCTAGCTCTCTGGGAGGCCGAGGTGGGCGGATCGTTCTGAGCTCGGGAGTTCGAGACCAGCCTGAGCAAGAGCGAGACCTCATCTCTACCAAAAATAGAAAGAAAT
>CAUYSK010004656.1:0-11468 GCA_963575035.1 Avahi laniger | reverse complement strand
GGACTACCACATGACCCAGAAATTCTACTACTGAATGAATATATATCTAAAATAAAGGAAATTGAGATATCAAAAAGATATCTGCACTCAATGTTTATTGCAGCACTCTTCACAATAGCCAAAATGTGTAATCAACCTAATTACTCATCAATGGATAAAGAAAATTATTAATTTGTGATCCTTCTGTCTTTTTTATGTAGACATTTAGTGCTATAAACTTTCCTCTTAGAGATTTTTTTTCTGTATCCCAATATTTGGAAACACACATCGCTTTGTTGTTCAATGTAAAAATTTTTTTCATTTTTATCTTGAATTTGTCATTGATCCAAGGATTATTGAGCAACAGGTTGTTTAATGTGTTTGTGTAGTTCTGAGGGACTAGAAAAAGAAGAACAAACCAAACCCAAAGCTAGCAGAAGAAAAGAAATAAAAAAGATCAGAGCAGAATTAAATGAAATTGAAATTTAAAAAGTACAAAAGATTAGCAAAACAAAAAATTGATTTTTGAAAACAAAATTGATAGACCACTAGCTATATTAACCAGAAATAGAAGAGAAAGAATTCAAATAAACTCAATAAGAAATGAAAAAGGAGACATTGCAACTGATACCACAGAAATACAAAATATCTGAGACTAATATGAAAACTTCTATGTACACAAACTAGTAAATCTGGAGACAATGGATACATTTTTGGAAACACACAACATCCCAGCTTGAATCAGAAAGAAATAGAAATCCTGAATTGACAAATAACAAGTACCAAGATTAAAACTGTAATAAAAAAAATCTCCCAACCAAAAAATTCCAGGACCAGATGGATTCACAGCCAAATTCCACCAGACCTACAAAGAAGAACTGGCACCTATCCTACTGAAACTATTCCATAACATGAAGAAAGAGGAAATTCTCCCTAACTCATTCTACAAAGCCAGTATCACCTTGATACCAAAACCAGGAAAAGACACGCACAAAAAAGAAAACGACATACCAACACCCCTCATGAACATAGATGCAAAAATCCTCAACAAACTACTAGCAAAATGAATGCAACAACATATCAAAAAGATAATTCACCATGATGGAGTGGGTTTCATCCCAGGGATGCAAGGATGATCCTACATACACAAATAAATAAATATGATTCACCACATAAACGAAAGTAAAAACAAAGGCCACCTGATCATCTCAATAGATGCAGAAAAAGCATCCAATAAAATCCAGCATCACTTTATGCTAAAAACCCTGACTAAACTAAGCATAAAAGGAACATACCTCAATATAAGAGAAGCCATACGTGACAAGCCCACAGCCAACTTCATACTAAACTGCCAAAAGTTGAAAGCATTCCTCCTTAGAACTGGAACAAGACAAGGATGCCCACTGTCACCACTTCTATTCAACATAGTACTGGAAGTCCTAGCCAGAAGAATTAGGCAAAAGAAAGAAATAAAGGCATACAAATTGGGAATGAGGAGGTCAAACTATCCCAATTTGCCAATGATTTGATCTTATATCCAGGAAATCCTAAAGACTCACCCAAAAGAATCCTAGAATTGGTAAATAAATTTAGTAAAGTATCAGGTTACAAAACTAATGTACATAAATCAGTAGCATTTCTATACCTTTATACAATCAAGCTGAGAGTCAAATCAAGAACTCGATACCATTTATAATAGCTGCAAAGAAAATAAAATGCTTAGAAATATACTTAACCAAAGAGGTGAAAGATCTCTACAAGGAAAACTACAAAACACTGATGAAAGAAATTGAAGAGGACACAAATAAATGGAGAAATGTCCCATTTTCATGGATTAGAAGAATCAATATTGTTAAAATGTACATACTTTCCAAAGTGATTTACATAGCCAATGCAATTCCCATCAAAATACCAGTGGAATTTTTCACAGAGCTAGAAAAAAAATTCTAAATTTTATATGGAATCAAAAATGAGCCCAAATAGCCAAAGCAATTCTAAGTAAAAAAGAAAAAAATCTTTAGGCATCACATTATCAGACTTCAAATTATACTACAAGTCTCTAGTAATCAAAAGATTATTGTACTGTTATGAAGGTATATAGCTGTATAAAGACACATAGATCAATGAAGCAGAATAGAGAACCAGAAATAAGACCCTACAGCTACAAACAACTGATCTTCAACAAAGCAGATAAAAACATACTCTGGGGAATGGATTCCTTATTCAATAAATGGTGCTAGGAAAACTGGAGAACCACATGCAGAAGAATAAAATTGGATCCCTATCTCTCACCACATACAAAAATTAACTCAAGATAGATTAAATACTTAAATGTAAGAGTCAAAACCATAAAAATTCTAGAAGAAAATGTAGAAAAAAACTCTTCTGGGTTTTGTCTTAGGCAAAGAATTTATGACTAACACCCCAAAAGGAAATATAGCAACAACAAAAATAAATAAATAGGACTTAATTAAACTAAAATGTTTTTGCACAGCAAAGGAAATAATCAACAGAGTAAATAGACAACCTACAGAGTGGGAGAAAATATTTGCAAACTATACCTCAACAAAGGACTAATATCCAGAATCTCCAAGGAACTCAAACAAATCAGAAAGAAAAAAACAAATAATCTCATCAAAAAGTGAGCAAATGACATGAACAGATTTTTTCAAAAGAAGAGAGACAAATAGCCAACAAATACATGAAAAAATAATCAGCATCACGAATCATTACAGAAATGCAAATTAAAACCACAATGAGACACCACCTTACCCCTGCCTGAGTGGCCATGAATAAAAAGTCAAAAAACAATAGATGTTGGTATGGCTGTGATGAAAAGGGAATGTTGATACACTGCTGGTGGAAATGTAAATTAGCATAACCTCTGTGGAAAACAGTATGAAGATTCCTCAAGGAACTAAACGTAGAGCTACCATCTGATCAGGCAATCCCACTACCATCTAATCAGGCAATCTACCCGAAGGAAAAGAAGTCATAATACCAAAAATTCACCTGCACCTGGGTATTTATCACAGAAAAATTCACGATTGCACAGATACGGAATATACCTAAAAGTCCATCAACTGGTGAGTGGATAAAGAAATATATCACACACACGCACACACACACGCGCGCACACACACACACACACACCATGGAGAACTACTTAGCTATACAAAGGAATGAAATAATATCTTTTGTAGCAACTTGGATGGTACTGGAAGCATTATCCAAGTGAAGTATCTCAGGAATGGAAAAACAAATACTGCATGTACTCACATATAAGTAGTAGCTAAATGATGGGTATATATGGTCATAAAGTAGTGTAATGGACATTGGAAGCTAGGAAGGGAGAGAGAGGGAGAGGATGAGGAATAAAAAAAATTACCGATTGGGCACAATGTACACCATTCTAGTGAAGGGTACATCAGCATTATACAATTTATTCATGGAACAAAAAACACTTGTATCCCCTAAATCTATTGAAATTTTTTAAAAAAATTTTGAAAATAATAAATACAATGGTTAAAAAAAGGGAAAATATGGTGTATATACACAAAGGACTATTGTTCAGGCATAAATAGAATGAAATCCTGTCATTTGCAGCAACAAGGATATAACCGGAGGCCACTATGTTAAGTGAAATAGGTCAAGCACAGGAGGACAATTATCGTATGTTCTCATTCATATATGGGAGATAAAAAAATGGTCTCATGGAGAAAGAGAATAGAATTGTGGTTACCAGAGGCCAAGAATGGTAGGAGGGAGAGAAGGGGATGAAGAAAGATTGACTAGTGGGTACAAATGTACAGTTTGATAGAAGAAATAATACCTACTGTTTGATAGATCAGTAGGATGACTATAGTTTAGAATACTCTATTGTATTATATATTTCAAAACAGCTGGAAGAGAATAAGTTGAATGTTTCTAGGATAAAGACGAGACAAATATTTAAGGTATTGGATGTCCAAATTATACTGATTTTATCTTTGCAAATTATATGAACGTATTTAATTATCACACATACCCTGAACACATATAGATCTATTAATGTACTAATGCAAATATTAAATGTAATTTAATCAGAACAACAACAAAGAAAGAAGTAGCTAAGAAGTAAAAAGAAGACACCTTTCTTCTTTACCTCCTTGACCTCTCTGAGGCATTTGACATCACTGATCACTTTCTTCCTGAAATTTGCTTTTCACTTGGCTTTGGTGAGGAAATATTCTAATAGTTTATCTCCTGTCTCTACAAATACATCTGTCTCATGAACATTCTCCCTAGATATGCCTCGGGGATTTCAAACTCCTCAAGTCTAAAACTCAACTCATCCTCCCTTTTAAGTTCCATTTCTTTCATTCCCTATCACAGAGACAAGACTTACCTTACTCTATATCCAACCCAGAACTCTAGAAGAGAGTGATCCTAGACTCTTCCTTCTTTCTCAATTCCCTATCTGATCAGTCACCAAGTTCAGGAGGTTCTATTAATATATTCTGATAATCCTAAAATCTCTCCCTTCCACTGTCCATTCTGCCATTGCTTTAAGCCATCATGCTTTCTCTCCGGGGTTTATTGAGCAACATCCTTACTGGCTGGCCTATGTCCAGTCTTCCTCCCATCCTTTTCCATCTTCTCCATGGAGACCTGACCAAGCTGCCCCCCTGCTTAAAACCCTCCAATGGAGTCCCAGTGCATTTGAAACAAAATCCAAATTCCTTAGCAAATTTTCAAGGCCCTTCATGAACTGGCCCCTTGCTACCTGTATGGCTTCATCTCTGGCCATTATTCCTCTTACATAATTTTTACAAATCCCCAGAGTCCTTGTAGCTCTACACCTGTGTTATGCCTTCTCCTAGTTCCATAAAATTGCACAAATATTTCTTCTGCCTAGGATGTTCTTGTCCTGTGTACTTTTCTGCTATCTACCTGTCTATCAAAATTCAATATAAATGTCCCTTCACCCAAGATAATTTCCCTGAAATCTGCCCCAATCCCTGAGTCCACATTTGGCTCCAAGTCTAGAGATCCCTTTGGTGTCTTTCCAGCATAGCACTTGTCACATTATGCTGCTGAAACTTGAACCTCGTTCTTCTGATTCCAGAGCCTTTTCTCTAGCCATCGTGCAGTATTGCCTCACTGATAGCCTAAATATTTGTCCATATTGAGTACCTGAAAGGAATTAAAATAAACTCCACTGTAATATACACAGATTGTAATGCAGAAAACAGACTTTTCTGTATCCATATTTAGTGCTTTTGATGAAATAATTAAGTGCAAAGGATGGCTAAAAAATAAAATGGCATGTAAAAAAAAATATCTCCTGTACTCATAGGCCCCAGGACAAGTTCTGCTGGTTGCAAGAAGATATGAAATAGGAAGGTCTAAATCCACCAAAGCTCTCTGGGACCTTCTGATGGTGCTTATAACTTCCCCAGAAATTGCTTGAACCTGCAACCAAGGCTCACTTATCATCATGCCTCAAGAGACAGAGGGCCCCTAATTCTGCCCTCTCCTCTGCTAAATTCTCATAAGTCCACGGACCCCATACAGATATTCAGGACACAGGCCTCCTGGTGAAGACACTGAGTTTTCAGTGGGAGAACTTTTGCTTGCTTTTTGTTTTATCATTTGTAAACTTTTATTCTTTTCCAAAAGAATGCCAGACCAATCCTGTCCAGCTGGAAGTTGCAAGCAGTGTTGTGGTGGCTGAGGAAAGAGAATTCTATGTACACACACAGAGGGACCCTCCACACTCTCCCTTCTCCACTCTGAGCTCCCAGCTTGTCCTTTCCCTCTCCTCTCCTCTGAGAGATGATCAGAAAGGCACATCCTTTCAGCCACTCTACCATGCTTCCCCTCCAGAAGGACAAGGCCCACCTTCTATCTAGAGAGCACATTTCCTCTCCTCAATCTCTCTCCCTCTCCCTCTCCCACCCCTGACATGAATGTTTTGAAGCCATCTGAGGATCATTTGTTGGCTGAGTGATCATATTCAGACTAGTGATGACTCACTCTTGTGGTCTTCCTGTGTTTACCATGGATATTCTATTCCAGCTGAATTTCCCTTTCCCCAGGAAACCTAGGGCTAAGCGATTTCTCGTCTTTTCTCCTTCCACCCCAGCACTCCCCACATTACCCTTTCACCACCAATATACTCTAAAAGGCCTGTGGGTGTATAGACCAGGAGTCTAGACCAGGAGTCTGCAAACTCCTGTAGACTGGGAATCTGCAAACTATGGACTCTAGGTCAAATACAGCCTACGGCTAGTTTTTGTATGGCCTGTGAACTAAGAATGGTTTTTCTGTTTTTAAGAGTTATCGTAAAAACTAGAAAAAGAAAAAATGCAAAAGAGATCATACGTAGCCTGCAAACCTGCAAAGCCTAATGTATTTACTACCTAGACATTTAAAGAAACATTTTCTAACCCCTACTCTACACTAAGGTATGTTTCTAGAGCACGGGTCTGAATTCAGACAGACATGGATTTACAGTCCAGCACTGCTGCTTACTATCTTTGTGGACCTGGACACATTATTTAACCTCTCTGAACCTCAATTTTCTCATTTGTAGCATGAAATACTTAACTCTCCTGATTTATGTGAGAGATGGCAATGCTATATAAAGCACTTAGCATAGTGCCTACCTGTAAAATTAGCAGAATAAATAGTAGCTGTTTTGTTGTTGTTGTTATTGTCATTTTGGGATTCCATGAGGTCTAATATATTTTTTAGGCTCATATAGGAAAAATTGACACCCAATAAAGGAATGCATTTTCAGACCAATAGGTAAAGCAAGTCTCTTAACTATTTTGTGATTGGATTTCTTCACTCTCCAAAAGAAGGGAATGTCATAGCTATGGTTCTGTAAAGATTAGAGGTAAGACAAATGCTTCCATATGTGGCTCCAAAATATCTTAGTGGGAGAAGATTGCAGAGCTACATTTTCTGTTACTTTTCACACTAGATAGAAACTTGACAGTGATTCTTTCTCCTCTACATTCATTCTCTCCCCTAACATACACTCAATCAGTGAGGCTTACCTATTTCACCTATTAGTTTTTTCCAACTCCATCCACTTCACTCCAATGTCACTACCATAAGCCCTCATTATCTCTTGTCCAAACTATAGCAGTGGTCTTCAGTCCTCTTGTCAACAGTTTCACTGTGATCCACATAGCAGCCGAAGTGGTTCCTATAAGCCATGAAGCTGACCAAACCGTGATCTTGCTTACAACCACCTCATCTCTTGTCAATGTCTGTGCTCAGGTTTTACACCCCAGTAGCATCAGACTACTTTTAGTTTTCCACCCACACTGAACTATGCTGCTTAGTACCTTTGTCCTTTTGCTTGTGTTATTCTTTCTACCTAACCTCTTCATTTTTAATTATAAAGATACTACATGCATGCTATCAGTAACATTGCCCAGAAAAGTACAACATTATCTTTCACTGTGGCATGGCATGAAAAGGAAATTCTGGGAGCATGAGATCTTTCTGCCTCACAATTTTATCTAAGTTTGCTTAAAGAGACAAGTAGCAACTTGCTTATAGAGTCAAGTGGCAATTCTAGGAGACATGTGACTATTTCAGCTGACTTTGATGCAAAATTATACACACTAACCTAAAAAATTATTTTTCAAATAATGTCTATTTGAAAACCAATGAAACATCTTTTTCCAAACTGATCTAAACTCACAATCAGGTTTTTGTTTTCAAAAGTTCTGGAAAGATGGAAAGAAGTAGACAGAAAAGTGGAAGAAAGAACTTTTAACCTAGTCCTTGATTTTTCTTGGTGCTCATGCAAACTCTTGGATCAATAACACCTCCATCATCCAGAGGCCCTCAGGGCCAACATGATGATGAGCTGGCCCAGACCACATTGAGTTTTATGAGAAATAATGGTTCCTGAAGAAATAATGGATCCCATAAAAGGGATTCCATGGTCAAAAAAAAGTGGGAGAGGTGTATACTCCTTTCTTTATTCTAAATGTAGATTATTAAAATTTCTAAGACCTCCTGTACTAAATAAAACTAAAATCTGTTTAAACTCCTAGCAGGTGGCACAGGTTTATAGTGATAAAAATTATAATTTTGAATTAAAATGACCTGGGTTAATCTGGGCTTTGCCATTTTTTTTTTCTTGTATGATTCTGGGCATTATATAATATTGCTAAGTCTCAGTTTCATGATTAGAAAAATGGTCATGATCATTTAAGAAATAACTATAAAAGTAATCTCTAAAATGGGGATAATAATAGTACCTGGCTCCTATAATTCCTATAGATCAATTATACCAAATAATATATGTATAAAATGCATAGCAAAATGTCAAGTACTTAGAAAACAATTGTTGCTTAACTTAGCATTCCTCAAACATATTTGAAAATAGCACACTTTTAAAAAAATTATTTTTCAAATAATGTCTACTTGAAAATCAATGAAACATCTTTTTACAAACTGATGTAAACTCGTAATCAGGTTTTTGTTTTCAAAAGTTCTGGAAAGATGTAAAGAAGTAGACAGAAATGTGGAAGAAAGACAGAACTCTTAACTATTTCTTTACTGTTTGGAAATTTACAAAGAAAATTTAGTATTTCAGAAGAAAAACACAATTTTTAGAGGGGTAGGGCAAGATGGATGACTAGAGATATTGGTTGCCAGATCATCTCAGAAAGATGGAAAAGTTTTAGATTAAAAAAAAAAAACCATAGCGCAGGTGTAATTCTGAGGGAAAAGTGTCGTAACCTACTGGAAACTCCATGGAAAGAAGTTGCAGAGCAGAACAAGGAGCACAATTTCAGCAGAGATCAATCCCTGAGAAACTTGGAGTCCCAAATTCAACAGCACATCAAAAAGATAATCCACCATGGTTAAGTGAGTTTCATCCAAGGGATGCAAGGATGGTTTAACGTAAGCAAATCAATAAATGTGATTCACCACATAAACAGAAACAAAATCAATGACCATATGATCATCTCAACAGGTGCAGAAAAAGCATTCAATAAAATCCAGTACACTTTTATGATAAAAACCTTCAACAAATTAGGCATACAAGGAACATATCTCAAAATTATAAAAGCGATGACAAAACCCCAGCCAACATCATACTGAATGGGGAAAAGTTGAAATCATTCTCCCTAAGAACTGGAAAAAGAAGAGGGTGTCCACTGTCACTACTTCAATCCAACATAGTATTAGAAGTCCTAGCCAGAGCAATAAGGAAAGAAAAAGAAATAAAGGGCATCCAAATTGGGAAAGAGGAGGTCAAACTATCACTGTTTGCTGATGATATGATCTTGTATCTAGAAAACCTTATAGACTCCACTAAAAGACTCCTGAAATTGATAAATAAATTCATCAAAGTCTAAGGTTACAAAATCAATAACACAAATCAGTAGCATTTCTATATAATAATAACAGTCAAGCAGAGACTAAAATCAAGGACTCCATACCATTCACCATAGCTACAAAGAAAATAAAATACCTAGGAATATACTTAATCTAGGAATCAAAAGATCTCTACAAGAAGAATTACAAAACTTTGATGAAAGAAATCACAGATGACACAAACAAATGGAAAACATCCCATGCTCACAGATTGGTAGAATCAATGTCATTAAAATGTCGATACTGCCCAAAGTAATTTACAGATACAATACAATCCCCATCAAAATACCAACATTATATTTCACCAGTCTAGAAAAAAATAGTCCTGAGTTTCCTTTGGAACTAAAAAAGAACCCAAATAGTCAAAGTGATCCTAACCAAAAAGAACAAATCTGGAAGCATCACATTAAACTTGGCTATCATAACCAAGACAGCACAGTAATGATATAAAAGTAAAGACATAGACCAATGGAATAGAATAGAGAACCCAGAAATAAAATCATCTAGCACAGCCAACTGATCATTGACAAAGCAGACAGCAATATACACTGGTGAAAAAAAGCCCTATTCAGTAAATGATTTGGGGAAAACTGGAGAGCCAAATGCAGAAGAATGAAACATGACCTCTGTCTCTAACCATATACAAAAATTAATTCAAGATGGATTAAAGACTTAAATGTAAGGTATGAAACCATAAAAATTCCAAAATAAAACATAGGAAAAACTCTTCTAGACATTGGTTCAGGCAAAGAATTTATGACCAAGATTCCAAAGGCAAATATAGCAACAACAAAAATAAATAAATAGTATATAATTAAATTAAAAAGCTTCTGTGTAGCAAAGTAAATAATCAACAAAGTTAATAGACAACCTACAAAATGGGAGAAGTTATTTGAAAACTATACATCTGACAAAGGACTAATATCCAGAATCTTCAAAGAATTCAAACAAATCAGCAAGAAAAAAGCAAACAACCCCATCAAAAAGTGGGGAATATATATGAACAGAAGTTTTTTGAATGAAGATAGACCAATAGCTAATAAACATATGAAAAAATGCTCAACATCACTAATCATTAGGGAAATGCAAATTAAAATTAAAATGATGTGCCGCCTTACTTTTATCAAAATGGCCATTATTAGAAAATCAAAAAACAATAGATGCTGGCGTGGATGCAGAGAGAAAGAAATGCTTGCACACTGTCAGTGGAACTGCAAACTAGTACAACCACTATAGAAAGCAATATAGAGATTCCTCAAAGAAATAAAAGTAGACTGACTTTTATTTTTTTATTTTTTTTTTTTACTTTTTATTAAAAAGGGGACCCAGCAATCCCATTGTTGGGTACATACCCAAAGGAAATAAAGTCATTTTAGCAAAAAGATACTTATACTCAAATGTTTATCAAAGCACAATTTACAATTGCAGAAATGTAGAATCAACTTAAATGCCTATCAATTCATGAGTGGATAATGAAAATGTGGTATAAATATACATACCATGGAGTACCACTCGGCCATAAAAAGAAATGAAATAATGTCATTTGCAGCAACGTGGACAGAACTGGAGACCATTATCCTAAGTGAAGTATCTCAGGAATGAAAAACCAAATACCATATGTTCTCACTAATAAGTGGGAGCTAATAAATGGGTACACATGGGCACAAAGTGATATAAAGGACATGAGAAATCAAAAAGTTGGGAGGCTTGAAGGGTGGGTGAGGGATAAAAACTTAACTGTTGGGTACAGTGAACACTATTCTGGTGACAGGCACACCAAAAGCCCTGATTGAAGCATTATACAAGGTATCCATGTAAGAAAAACACTTGCACCCCCTTAATTAATATTTTGAAATTAAAATAAATAAATAAATTTTAAAAAAGAAAAACACGGCCGGGCGCGGTGGCTCACGCCTGTAATCCTAGCACTCTGGGAGGCCGAGGCGGGTAGATTGTTTGAGCTCAGGAGTTCGAGACCAGCCTGAGCAAGAGCGAGACCCCGTCTCTACCAAAAATAGAAAGAAATTAATTGGACAGCTAAAAATATATATAGAAAAAATTAGCCGGGCATGGTGGCTCATGCTTGTAGTCCCAGC
>CAUYSK010004655.1:0-33869 GCA_963575035.1 Avahi laniger | reverse complement strand
AATTTCTTTCTATTTTTGGTAGAGATGAGGTCTCGCTCTTGCTCAGGCTGGTCTCGAACTCCCGAGCTCAGAACGATCCGCCCACCTCGGCCTCCCAGAGAGCTAGGATTACAGGCGTGAGCCACCGCGCCCGGCCAAACTTGCATAGTTATAGTGGGATTATTCCATTGATTAAATGCTGAAAGTTTTCTATCAATTTAAAGATTATTCAGATCTCTGTGGACTTTGAAGTCTAGGGTGCGACAGAATTCCTCCTTCTGTCTAGGCTAGGCAGGGTTGACACAGATCACTTCCGCGGAGGCTTTTCAGAAGCCCCTGCGTAAACTGTCCTAGGTCCAGCAATTAAAAAAAAAATGTGTCTTTATAGTTCTCTGCCCTTCAGAAGATCTGATCTTAATACCCTTCTATTCTTTTTGTTCCTTTCCGATTTCATCAAATTTATTGCCATGGTTGGGCACAGTGGCTCATGCCTGTAATCCCAGAACTTTGGGAGGCCAAGGCAGGAGGATCGCTTGAGCCCAGCAGTGTGAGGCTGGTGACTAGGATCACATCACTGCACTCTAGCGCGGGTGACAGAGTGAGACCCTGTCTCTAAATAGTTAAATGGCTGTTACTCTGGTTCTTTCTCTCTCTCTCCCCAACCTTTTTCTACTTCAGATCAAAGAGCTTCCCCATTTCCCCACTTCTGGGTTTGCTCCCTGGAGGGCAAAGTTAGCTTCCTTCCCACCCCATTTTCCAAGCACACAGGGTGCCCCTAGCCAATGAAATCTCCACCCCCAAGAGCCTCTCAGGATTTCGGGCTGACAAGCCATCGTAGGAGTCGTCGTAGGAGACATGGTTTAGTTTGATGTGGTCAAGTCGGTCCTCACTGCACCTTCATACTCTCAGCCTCAAACCACTCTGCCGCTCACCACCCTCACTTTCCATTGGTTTGGATTATCTTTCATCAGTTTACCGCCAGCCTGCGCAGCCTCCGCCAGGGTGTAGCCAGGCAAGAAGGGCAGTACGTTTCCTTCCCTGGGTGAGCAGGTCGAGTGTGGGCTCTTGACGGGGAACAAGAGAAAGAGAAAGCAAGAGGCTGCAAAGACTGTTGCTACATGGTTTCCCCTAAGTCCCAGAAATAGAAAGGCAGACTTCCGACTGGCAGAGCCCCCTGTGCAAACCACCAGACCACACGGCCAGATAAGAAAAATGTTAGATTGTGTCATACTTCCTTCATCGGCTCCAGTTTCTGAAAATGGCCCTGAATTTCAGAGAGCCTCACCACAATCCAAGGATGCAGAGGGGCTTGAAGAAAAGGACGAAGGCATCAGGCATCTCTCTTTTCTGGAGTGAATTTATTTTCAACCGTAGAAGTAAAGGAAAGAAAAGATCATGAAAGATTAGGCATGAGCTAACTTTCTTAGTTGCCTGTATGAGAGAAAGAAATGAACCGGACATCAATAGACGCTGAGAAAGGGAATCTGCCAGCTAGCAATGTGTCCTTGGCCTTTTCAATTTACATGTGTTCATTTATTGAATACCTACTGTGTGCCAGGCACTGTGCTTGGTGCCGCAGACTCAAAGGAGAATAAGACACCTTCTTGCAGAATGAGGAGGCCGAGCTAGATTCAGATTCACCCAGATTTCAACTCTTGTGCTCAGTGCCACCACCACCACGGAAATGATTTTGTCTGGCTCTCCCTGAGCAGCCTCGGCGGGGCTGCCTATTGTCAGCCGCTGCAGGAAGAATGATGGTCCCGGTGTTGACAGGCTCCTAATTGGAAGGTAGGAGATGCCGCTAGAGATCAGCTATAAAAGATATCTTTGGACCGGGGTGGGCTGCTAATGCTTGGGAGAGACTCAGGGTGAGGCCTGGTGAGCTGTCACCTTGCGATGGGACCTGGCCCAGCACACAGAGGATGTGTGCAGGGGAGACAGCCGACAGGGCCCGCATGGGGCGAGCAGCCATTTCAGGGAACGGCAACAATCCAGTGTAAACCAGGACTTTGGGACTGAGCAGGGCGCGAGGAAAGGACAGCTTAGTGGCCCCAAAGCCTAGGATCAAAGAGGCAGCCCCAGGAGAGCAGCTGATAAGAGCTTCGTGGTGGAGACAAGGGAAAAGAAAGCCTGGAGTATCTTTTTATTCAGCTAATAAAGCACCAACTTCTGCACACTTACAACTGTTCCAGGCCCTAAGGGGTTCAAAAGAACCAAGTGAGAAGAATTTAATATCTAACTAAGAGATGAGCAAATCCGTACACTGAAATTATTGCCTGGTAAGACAATACTGCGTGTGTCACATTACATTGGCGCTTGTGCAAGCTCTTTCCTCGCGTCATCTCATTTGATCCTCTCAACAACCCTGCACGATGGGTACCATCATCCCTGTTTTACAAATGTGGGTGCTGAGGTCTGAGAGGCTGTGTATCTTACCTGAATTTGCCTGGCTACTAAGTGGCCGAGCTAAGATTTCACTCCAAGTCTGTGCGAGCCTCCAAACAGCCTGCAGCTCCCCTTTACAGGGATGAAATGGTGCTGCACTGGGCGAGAGGGAAAAGGGGTGCAGGGGGCACGTTCCAAGGGAGGAGCCCAAGGAGGGAGAGGGAGTCATGTGTGAACAGGAACAAAGCCAGCTTCTTGGAGTTGGAGGGTCTGTTGGAACCAGTTCAAAGCTGAGGATGGTGAATCTCCTCCACGTCCCGGCCAGAGGAGGGTCTCGGTTAGGATTTGGGCCCTGCAGGGCTTGCTGTTTGGCACAGCACAGAGGATGACCCCCGATGCCCAGGGATTCCACACAGAGCACATCGGTGTGAGGGAGCTCACTCCCAAGGGCGAAGGCATCGCCCTACCAGATAGACAATCAGGCCACCAAGAGGCCCAGCCCTCTAAACTTGGGATTTGCAACACACTCAAAGAACGGCAACTGGCCTTCAGCAGAAGTGAGAAGGAAACACCCCCTCATCCCCTGAACCGTGGAGTGGCCTTTGCTCTCCACCAGGGCTTGCAGGTGTCCAGGCAGACAGAGGAGGTGGCCCGGGCACCAGATGTTAGGGTGCCAGGGCCTCCCCAGAAGGAACAGGTGCAAAGCGAGCGATTAGCCCAGAAGGCATCAGTGGGGCAGCACCCAGATCTGCTCGGGGAAGCGACCAGGATTACGTCATCCGCTGGTGAGCAGGCTTCATTAATCCTCGGGTGAATGGAGGATTGCGAGGGAACTTCTTTCTTCTTCTTCAAGGAGCCAGAAGAAGTGGTAATTAAATTTGTCTTTTAAAGTAAAAAGATTCCAAGGGGACTACAAGCCTTCAGGCTTCCCCCATGGTGTTCCAGGCACTCTGGCTTCTCGAAGAGGGAGGAAGAGCATCTATTCACAGGCTGTGACTTGGAGAGGCCCCACGGTGAGTCAGGCATTCACTGCATGAGCTGGTGGTTGCTAATGTCTTTGGGAACTGTTAATTTACCCATCTAATTTGTTCCTCTACACCGGCCACAAAGGGAGGCAACTCAATTATTCTGATACAAAAGAGAGGCTGGTGTTTACCATGATCTCCCCAGCAACTGTGCGTGTGTGTGTGTGTGTGCGCGCGCGCGCGCATGTGTGTGTGTATGTGCTCACATGACAACCTTAGGCAATGAAGGGGTGGGGCTGCTTCCTTGCTAGCGTTTTCCAACACATTCCAACTCTGAGTTGAGGGTTAAGATTGTTACAGAGGGCCTCAGAGAAGCCTTGGCTCCCAAGCACGTTATGACTTGAAGAGTGTCTTGAAAAAACCAGGGTGAATGGAGACCGATGAAGGGGAGCAAACATTTGGGAGTATCTGATTTGTGCCAGGCCCTGTGCTAGGGTTTTATATACCTCATTGACCGTTTGACTTTGCACAACTCCCTTTGGAAGCAGGTATCATATTATACTTCCGTTACTCCTGGTTCTCGCCCCAATATTTCTGCTTAGAGAAAAGCTACATTTCTTTAGGTCCCCTTAAAAAAGTGAATCTTCTGTGAAGCCTTTCCTGACTCTATCTGGTAACATGACACAAGCTCTCTTTTGTACTCCCAGAAAATCACTGTGGACTTTAGGGAGATGGTAGCTTCAGCTTCCCCATCTGTAATCTAGGGGTACGCTTAGGGCCATCATGAGGAATAAATGAAATAAGTCATAGAAGTGCTTGGACAGTGGCTGGCACTTAGCCCTTGTTAGTCATCGTTGCTGTTACTATTAATAAAAGTAATGGCAATGCAATTACTTATTATATTGGTCTGCCACTAGGCTGTAAGGTCCTTGAGTATAGCAATAGTGTCTACTGGTCCCCAACACCAACATTCTGAAATAGCATGCTTGGCCAGGTGTGGCGTCTCATGCTTCTAATCCCAGCACTTTGGGAGGCCGAGGCGGGAGGATTGCTGGAGACCAGGAGTTTGAGATCAGCCTGGCAATAGAGTGAGATCCCATCTCCACAGAAAATAAGAAAAAAAAAAAATTAACCAGGCATGGTGGTGCATGCCTGTAGTCCCAGCTACTTGGGAAGCTGAAACAGGAGGATTGCTTGAGCCCAGGAGTTTGAAGTTGAAGTGAGCTATGATCATGCCACTGCACTCCAGCCTGGGTGACAGAGCAAGACCCTGTCTCTAAAACAAAAAAAAAGATAAATAGATAGATATATAAAATAAAATAAAATAGCATGCCTGAGTCTATTTATTCCCCACCATACATGCTGAAGCATGGATAGCCACTCACAGCTGTGGGATACAGATGCCCCCAGTCACTATAAATGGGAAGTCCTGAATGCTATTGTGGAGCCTAAAACCCTTAAAACATTATTGTGGAGCATTTGGGTTATCAATAGCTGGATATAACTGGTGGCCTGGGTCTGGGACACAGATTTCCTACTTAATGCCAGGACACCTGGATGCTATTGCACCCAAGGGGTCATCCCTATCTGTTTGGAATATACAACTCTCCTTCTACAATAACATAGGCTAGGAATATTATATTATCCTGAGCAGGCATCAGGACAAACAAAAGGGACTGTGGTCTTGCATTTCCAATCCTCCTTTCTATGCCCAAGCTACCTTTATCATAATTAAAATGCCCAACGGGCGGCCCAGCACATAGTTGAATGTGCCCTCAAGCACCCACTCTACTTTGCACATCTTTGTGATGCCCTTCCTGATGTCAACCTGTGTCTCCATGACCTGAATCTGACTTAAAAGTTGTTCTGGCCCAGGGACCAGCCACCACATTGCAGGTGATGACCACAGTCCATCCAGACACTACATCCTGGAGGATGAGCACCCAGTTACCCACATCATCCACCAAGAGCACAGCACCTTCTCTTAGGGCATCCCCCACTGAGCATGTGTCGCATACCTGAAAGGAGTGGCCACCAGACAGACCACCAAACTTGTAACTCTCTCTTCCTCCATCCTGCCCATTGGGCACAATGAACCTCATTCCTATTGTGGCTAGAACTTTCCCTTGTGGGCCTCCCAAAGCAAGCCTACTGCTTACAGCCATCCAGTGGCTAGACCTCGTACAATGTGGGGCCTGCTATCTGCCCCCATGAGCAGGTCACCCCTTTATTTGCACCACAAAACCACCAGTACCAAACACTACTGATCTAGGCCCCTAGGACCTGCCCTATTCTATGCTGGGCCAGACTGACGAGGCACTGACTGATGTTATCAAGTCTGGTCGCTGGCCCAGATCGTGCATCGATCCAAATGGACCTGCGGACCTCTGTATCTTCCTAGGCCTGCATTGCATGGCCCGTGGCATGGCCCACCCCGAATATGAAAGGAACACGAGAGATTAGACACCCCAGAGGGAACCTAATTCGCCTGTTCCACTCCCCTAGATAACTCCTTTCTCATGTCCCAACTACCTAAGCTCTGACAAGCTCCTTAACATTTTTCTGACTGCTCTGCAATCAAACCCTCCTGGCTGCAGTCTCCAGCTGGAGACTTCCTACCCACCGCCTTGGGTATGAGTGTGAAGTTTGGGGACAGGGAGTGGGACTAAGGGCTCACAATCTGATCACACAGGGAAAACCAGCAGATGCCGCAGAGAAAGGTCCAAAGTTCTATCAGCCCCCGTAACACAAAGAGCAGCAGCACTTAAAGCTTTCCCTGAAGGGGAAATCCCAACTGCCAGGGTGGCAGCTGAAGGACTAGCTCCAGATGATTTGCTAGCTGCCCAGGAGTGTGTGCCCCCAAAGGACATACCGTATGCTGCTGTATGCAAATAAATATTGCAGGCAATAATCCAAACAGCCTAATGGAAGCACCGCCAAACCCAAAACAAATCTCTCATGCAGTACCCTGAACTCCCCAGGACTCGGACATCCCCTGCAACTGGAGGTGACCTTGTTTCAGGGGGCCCTTCTGCCAGCAAGTGGACTTTACATACTGAGCTGGCTATGCAAAATCGGTACAGTCTGCATATAAGTATATTAGCAAGAGTCTTGGCACAGTAAATCAAATATTAGGGAGTAAATTTTGAAGAAACTGAGTTGGGTGCAAAAAGTTACTCCCAGTAAAATGACATTCGGCCAAACTGTTAACACCCACTGGGGCAGAAACCTTCAGATGCCCCAGCCCCACTCACATCTGCTACATGCAAGAAAACCCACCCCTGCCCTTTCAGATCGCCTGCTCCCAGCTTGACCCCCACCAGAGCAGATCACTCGAAATTAATCTGCCCCCTATCCACTGCCTCTCTGGATTATTCAACAGGCGGGTGGGCTCCTGTCCTGTATCTGGGTCCCGAGGACCAGGGTCGCTCCCTTGCTCAGATGTCAAGGAGCCCCCTTGTCAGTGGGCCCCTCACCCAGGGACTCCCCTCGCAGCCTGTGCCTGCACAGGTAATAACCTATGAATTACTTGGATCACTGGCTCAGGTGTGGGGTGGGTGGACACCAAATGCCTTTAAATGAGAGAGGACAGCAGAGCAGGGTCCTTTCTCGGAATGCTGTTATGGTCTAACTCAGCGACTGCACCTCTGCCCCTGACCCTCAGACCAGATCCTTACTTGGGCTGTTTCTGGCCAGACACACCTGCTCTGCTTTCTGGGTTGGTTAAGAAAACCAGCTTTGAAATCACTGGCTGTTAATCCCTACTCAGTCCTTAGTAGCTCTGGGAGCTGGGGCAAGCTTCTTAGTCTTTCTGTGACCCAGTTTCCTCATCTATAAAATTATGATTGAAATACTTACTTCATCAGGATGTTGCAAGGACCAAAGAAAACACTTTATGTAAAGCTCACAGTACAAGCCTGACACAAGGGAAGTTCTCAGATAGTCACTCATCAATGGGGCAACTGGATTTCTGCTTCCTCCAGGAAGCCTTCCGTGCCTATTCCCACTCTGATTTCTCCCTAATCCAATCTGATTGCAGTTTGGGTCAGAACCTCACTGTTGATCGTGTATTTGTTCTGCATTACATTTGTGTTCATTCTGACTGCCAAGAAAGAGATAAAGGTCCTTGGAGGGAGGGACTACATTTTACCTGGCTTGCTGTGTCATCTTGCTTAACTTTCTCAGGATTTTCTTTCTCTGGGATGGCAAATACATGGTATGTGTGACAATATGTCCCCAACCCACAGCCTCAGGAGTTACACCAGTATTCTGTGATGATCCTCTTTCCCCCAGGAATCTGTGTCTAGACTCATAATCCTAACACAGTGCTTTGGACAGTGTCGGTAATTTATCTAATAAATGTGTATTAAATACTTACTAGGTACCACCCCCTTGTTTAGTGTCTAGGACATAAAACTTTGGATGTCTTATCCCTGCTCTTATGGAACTTATCCCTTAGTGGAGAAGAAAGATAGTATGCAAATACATAAATAAGAAAATATCAAGTAGTGACAAATGTCATGATGAAAATAAAATAGTGGTGTGTTAGTGCCTGGGGAGGAGGCTACTTTAGATTGGTTATCCAGGGAAAGACCTTCTCGTCTTTTGACCTGGATATTTTGACCTGGTACATTTGGTATGGGCCTATGAATATGTGTTGTTAACATGCAAATGTACGAAACGTGAGCCACATTGGCATGTTGAATAAGACGAGGGCAGAGAGTCAGAAGGCCGAGGCTTAAATCCTATGGCCTGCACTCGTGCAGTTGTGCGGCCCTGGGAAAGTTACTGAATTTCTCTCTCAGTTTTCTTCTCTGTAAAATTGGAATAATACTACTACTGATCTCAGATGGTTGTTATCAGGACTAAGTAAAATAAAATACATAAAATGTCTGATGCATAGTAAGTGTTCAATAAAAGGTAGCTATTATTTGCAACGATAAGCCCATCTATTCACAACTGTGATCGTGTGTCGGAATTACTCAAAAGACAAATCCAACAGATGCCCTTTACTAGGTAATACAGCTTCTGTGTTGACTTTTGCCTAATGAGACTCTTCCTCTTGAAAAATAAATTCTCAAAAACCTTCTTGTGAGCAAGAATGCCAGAGTCTAAGGAGTAAGTGCCCTGTGGCATTCTAGTCTAAGCAGATCTGGAAGGGCTTTGGCCAAATTTCCTCTTCTATCAAATGGAAACCTGGCAACCAGCCCTTTCTAACTCCTGGGGGATTTCCGAGACTCCAAGGGATGAGACATTTGCAAAGCGCGCGACACGCAGAGAACACGTGCCTTCTCAGACCGGCCGAGCATCCAGCTGAAAGGCTGCGGACAGCGGTAAGGACAACTGATATACCAGCCCTGCGCATTTGGAACAGGGGCCGCTCCTTCACATTTACAAGCTGGGCTGGTTCGTGAAGAAGAAGAAGGAAAAAAAAAAAAAAGTCGGCAGGAAGCAGCCTCTTCAACCAGCAAAGAAACCGTTAGAATCCATCCCTGCACCCCGATGCCAGAGCGCGCCTGCCCCACCCAGGCGCTATCGGGGACACTCGGCTATCAGAAAGCCCCGGGGGTACTTTTCCCTGGTTTATCAAGGACCACTGGAAACATTTCTCTAACTGAAGATAAAGACTCTTTCTCTCTCTCTCTCTCTTTCTCCTTTCTTCTAGCTACCTAAACCAGAGAGCACCTCTCATTTTCTTTCAGTAACGACCATCCCGAAAAGAAGATTATTTTTCAACCTGAACTTGAACTGGAGAAGAGGCAGGTAAGGTGGGTTTAACTAATTCGTTTGCTCCTTCCTTCCTTCCGTAAATATTTAATCGTATGCTGACACATGCCACACAGTAGGCTAGGGCTCTTGGATTCCGTTCTGAGCAGGAGCTCGCAGTCTTAGGGGGAGCCAGGCTGCACTTAATAATCACGAAATGGAGAATTGCAAATTAGGATCTGAACTTGGAGTGAGATCACATACATTTGAGCTGAGAGAGGGTGTGTGTAATAGTCTTGGGGGCTTGGCTCTTGCCCTCCAAGTGGGTGTTTTCAGGGGTAAAAAGATGGCTCATGGCCTGGAGGACTCGTGCCACTCCACGCCAGTCCTATTTCCCCTCCCAAGTCACAGCCGCTCGACCCTTGTGAAGGTGAGGATGGAAATGCCTGTAGGAGTGAGGGGGAGGCTGGCATAAACCTGCCAGGACCGCCTTCGAGATTCAGTTCACTTCGCAGAAGTTGCCAGATAAAAGATATTTCCAGATGGAGGACCACGTAGAAAGTCCAAATGAAATATTTTTTAATAGCTCTTCGTTTGCAAGATATGACCCCAGGCGGCCTTCCGCAATGTGATGGGAAGCACTGTAGCTTGAAAGCGTGAGAGGAAGTGAGCCGGCCCACCGGCAGCCCCAGGGCCTCCGGAAGGGGACTGTGTCCCGAACGGGCATTAAAGATGCTCTGCTTATGGGAGACTCCCCCTCTCCCACCACCACCCGCCCAGATGGAGCCCGTGAACCTGCTTTGCTCCAACTCCTGGACTCGCAGAGCAGAGGGCAGGTGTGTAGAAAAGCGCTAAGTTCCTTTAAGGATGTGGCTTTATGTAATAACAAACTGAACCATTTTCCCCCGTCCTTGGAGCCAAGGGGCTTCTGCAAAGAAGGTTATCCGGAACTTGGGGACCAGCCCTGTTCACAAAGGCCTAAGTGGGCAGGGCTCGCCATTAAGGGACCTGAAGAATGTCTCAGAGCTCACAGAACTGGCTTCGCCATAACACTAGGATTGTCAAATGGGTCCACAGGTGAACCTGAGAAGGTTCATCTCTGTGTTCTCTGAAACACCACATAAAATTCTATATGTAAAAACAGAGGTGCATCTAGGGAATAGTCTTAAATTTGCCAGGTTTTTTTTAGTAGCAGAATATCCACCATAAAATTTACTATTTAACCACTCCCAAGTGCACAGTTAGTGGCATCAAGCACATTTATGTTGTCGTGCAGCCGTCACCATCACCCAGCTCCGAAATGTTTTTTATCTTCCCCAACTAAAATGCTGTTCCCATTAAACAATAATTCTGCCCTGTCCCCAGCCCCTGACAACCACCATTCTAGTTTCTGTGAATTTGACTACTCTAGTTACCTCATAAAAGTGGAATCATATAGTCTTTGTCCTTTTGTGACTAGTTTATTTCACGTAGCTTAATGTCTTCAAGGTTCATTCATGTGGTAGCATGTGTCAGAATGTCCTTCCTCTTTAAGGTGGAATAATGTCCCATTGTATGGATATACCACTCTTTTTGTAAATCCGTCTGTTGCTAGATACTTGGTTGCTTCCACCTTTTGGCTGTTGTGAATAATACTGCGATGAACGTGAGTGCACAAATATTTGTTTGAATTTTTGTTTTCAATTCTTTTGGGTATATAGCCAAAAGCGAAATTGCTGGATCATATGGTAATTCTATTTTTAATTTTTTGAGCAACCACCATACTGTTCCATAACAGCTGCACCATTTTACATTCCCACCAACAATGCACAAGTGTTCCAATTTCTCCAGATCCTCACCAACACTTGTTTTTTTTCTTATAATAGCCATCCTAACAGGGGTGAAGTGGTACCTCACTGTGGTTTTGATTTGGATCTTTAATGATTAGTGATGTTGAACATCCTTTCATGTGCTTATTGGCCATTAGTATACCTTCTTTGGAGAAATAAATATTCATGTTCTCTGCTCATTTTTTAACTGGGCTATTTGTTTTTTGTTGTTATTGAGTGGTAGGAATTCTTTATATGTTCTGGATCTTAATCTCCTATCAGATACATGATTTTAAAATATTAACATATTCTCCCATTCTGTGGGTTGCCTTTTCACTCTGCTGATACTGTCCTTTGATGCATAAAAGTTTTAAATTTTGATATAGTCAAATTTATCTATTTTTAATCTTGTTGCTTGTGCCTTTAGTGTCATAGCCAAAAAATCATTGCTAAATCCAACGTCATGAAGCTTTTCCCTTATGTTTTCTTCTAAGAATTTTAGAGTTTTAGTTGCCAGGTTTTTAAGAGGTCTGTGACTAACAATCCATGGGCTACCTTTGATACTGATTCTGGGGAGACCTTCTTCACCTATGTAAAGACCCTCAGGCCTTTGTGAATATCCACGTGAATCTAGGAATTGGGACAATTGATAACATGGATGTGATATTTGAAGCCTTCAATTCAAAAGGCATTATTAAGCATATCCACATTTTTTATCAGTTGTGAAGCTAGTGAAGATGAAAATCCCGGTTTCTCTTCTCTAAGAACTTAAGGCATCATGCCTCTTTTGAGGTGGCAAGAGGCTGCACACACATGAAATTATTGCACTGTAAGGCAGAATCTAATGAGACACCTAACCAGGCCCTAGATCCAATAGCTGTGAGAACTCAGAAAGGGATCACCACCATGAGTTTCAGAGGACAGAGAAATCTTGGGCCTAGGGTGATGGACAAGATTTGGAGAGGCAGAGAGGACTATAGTAATCATTGCTATTTACTGAGCACTTACTATGTGCTAAGCACTGTACTCTGCCACTGCACACATTATCTCAATTACTACAGCTAATTCTGTATTTATCATTGTCTCTATGTTATCACTGCAAGCACAGAAGCTCAGAGATTTGCCTAAGATTGCCTAGATAGTAAGTTGTGAAGCAAAGACTCAAGCCAGTTTTATTTATCTTGAAGCCTCTATTGCTAATCACTCTACTATTCCAGCAGAAGCTTTGCAACAGGGTCAAAGCAGACATCCCAGATAGAGAGGAAAGAGTAAGAAAGTGCACACAAATGGGCATGAGGAGGGTGTTTGAGATCAGAGAGGAGAGCAGGCTGGATGGGAAGGTTCAGAATCTAGGCTTGTGGGATATAAAGTTGGACCAAGGGAGTGGGAAGGATTATGGGGCACCTTTAGTGGAAGCATGGGGAATTTGGTTTTGACCTGCTAGAATGACAGAATCACACAGAGAGCTTCCGCTCCAGCCCTCCAGTTCACCTCTTCCCTCAATAAAAATGAGAAAATTGAGGTCTCAAGAGGCCTACCCACTTGCAGATGGTCACAGGCAATCGGGAGCCATTGCAAATTCTTGAGCAGCGTGGTGACAGAGAATAAAACAGTGTTCGAGATTGTTAGTTTGGCAGTGAGACACGAGGAGTGACTGAAGGGAAGCAGAGGACACTGGCAGGAAGAAGTAAGCAGCTCTGTCCCTGTTTTTTGCCGAAGTACACCTCCTTCAGCAATGGGTGTTTGCCAGGCACAAACGCCGGGAAACACAGCTTCCCCGGCAGCAGGCTGGCGCCATCCCCTCTTCCCCCAGTGGAAGGCCTGTCTGGGGGTGCAATGTCTCAGACCAGAGACCCCTGACGCTGAAGAGCCAGTGGCCAGGACAGGCTCCCAGCACCATTTTTATGTTGCCTTCCTGAACGCAAGGCTGGGCCAGGCCTCTGTGAACATAACCTACCTGTCCCAGGGGGGTCACCATACCAGAAAAGGTAAGGCCAGAGCTCCCCAACCCCACCTGCCTGGGCTAAGCCCTTGCATGGCAGAACTCCAGTTATCCATCAGTGTCCAGCCAAGAAAGCCCTGCCCCGCTGAACTATTCTCCTCTGAGGTTCTCTTTGCTTAATTAATTCTAATAGTAACTGCCATCCGTTGAGCATTTACTCTGTGTTGGTCACTGTGCTAAGCATTTGGCATGCACGATCCCATTTGATTCCTACAGTTCTCCAATGGCGCTATTATTATTTCTGTTTCACATGTGATGAAACTGGGGCTCAGAGCTGTTAAATAATTTGCCTAAAACCACAGAGTTAAAGGAGCCACGGCTCAAACATAAACCAGTCTGTCTCCAAAGCCTGGGCTTTACCCCATTTGATTCTACCCTTTGGGAGAAGGGGCCCTACAGTGCAAAGTCAGATTTCAAAGGGTGGCCCTGTTGTTTCCCGACACCATCTATATGTTGGTACATTCAGTTTTTCAACAAATATTTCTTGACTGCCAGCCAGGTGTTAGGCACATTCTCGGTGCTGAAGACACAACCAGGAACCCGTCCGAAAGAGTCGCTACTCTCACAGAGTTTACATTTTAGCTGGGAGGAAAGGCCAAACAAAAACTCAAAAACCTACAAATGCATGTGTAGTAAAGAGGAAGTAGTGATGATACTGGGAAGAAAAACAAAGCAGGATAAGGGGGTGCAGAGTGGTGGGAAGTAGGATTTTAAAAGGCCCTTCTAAGGATAAAATATCTGAACGGATACCCAAATGAAATACATGGGAGCCATGGGATGACCCAGGGAAAGAGCATCTTGGACAGAGACAAGAGCAAGTGTGAAAGCCTCCTCCAGCAGGAGTCAGCCTGCTTTGTTCTGAGGGACAGAAAGAAAGCCAGTGTGTTTCCAGCAGAGAGAGCAGAGGGCTGTGCTGGAGCAGGGGACAGAGAGGTAGTAGAGCCAGATACTGGGGCCTTCTAAGCCACAGTAAGGAGTTTCGATTTCAAATGTGCTGTTCTCCAGGGTCCCAGGCACTGTGGTATGTCACTCAGGTGTGGAGCCTCTGCACAGCTGCAGAGAGGAGACAGAGCGCGTGAACTAGAGCACAAAGACAGCTCACTGAGTCAGCTTTCTCAGCTCTCATTCCTTCCTTGAACTCAAAGCAGCAAACAAGTCCAGGATCCGGTACCTAAGAGAGAAGGTAGAGGAAGGTTTGATGGTGGCCAGCGGGGAAGGAGCTATTGACTCTGTGCATCTCATTTGCCTTGTCCATCGAGGGCTTTGAATTATCAATGGGTGTCCAAATGTTTTAAAATTGGAATCTCTTTATATAAGCAAAGTCTTTCATAGAGGCTCACCGTATGCCAGCTTCCTCTCCAGGGACTGTATTTGCTTTATTTCACAGAATCCTTGTAACAGCACTATGAGATAGGTAGGCTTAATGCTCCCACTTCGCAGACGAGGGAGCTAAAGTGTAGAGAGGTTGGGCAACATGCCCTAGGTAAGAGCGGAGGTGGGCAGAGCCCGCTAGGGAGGCACTTTCAAACTCCTGCGGCTCCCAGGAGCAAGCCAGAAATCCCATTTCTCAGGCCCCTTCCACTAGGACATGCTGTGAGCTTAACTCTGCTAAGACCTCGTTGTGGAATTGTGACCTTTGGAGGCGACTCCTTCAGCACGTTGTTTTGCCTCTTTTCTTAGTTGTAAATGGCGATTTGGAGGTTGCTGGAAGGGGGAAATCAGATGAATAAAATCAGGGAGGTGGCTGAAACAGGCAGTGGAGTAGGGAAGCAATGGAACTGTCAAGAGCCTTGCCAAGGCCCAAGTGGGCACAGTCCTGCACTGCTGGCTAAAAGACGGGGCTCCCCAAGCCTGGAGCCTGCTGATGCTCTAGGTGAACTTCAGCTCTTTCCGCAGCACCCCAGTCTCAGCATTCTTTAGCAGATGTCCTGAATGGCTGGGAGATTGCTGCTTCCTGATACAGTGGTGATTACTTCTGAAAGATGGGGTAATAGGCATAGCTGTCATTTCTGAGCATTTACCACGCGTCGTCATTGTGCAAAGCATTTTCACACATATCATCCTACTGAATTCTCTGAAAACTCCCATGAGGTGAGCAAGCACCCCAGTGACCTCATCCTAGGCCTGCCTCTGCTGACCACTGCTATTATCTCCATCCTCCATTTGACAGATATAGAAACTGAGGTTCAGAGAGGTGAAGTAACTTCCCCTAAATCACACAGCTAATAAACACTTGTGCTATGTCTGTTTGACTTCAGTGTTCATTCTTCTAAGACTCAGTTGATATGGATTTTTAAAACAATTTATTCTGGAATCTTTCCTGCTGTATAGAAAACCTGAGTTATGTATCACTAAGGTTACTAACAATTCTGTGAAAACATATCTGTCTGCTGGCCCTGAAATGTCCTGAAATGAGTTTGAGAGCCAGATGACTGTGACAATTGAATAGTTTAAAGAATTTTACATGGAAGCTAAAGCCATATTAAGATAGATCTTTATTTTTTTTCCTGTATGTGAATGTCACAAGTAACAAGGCATATGTTGCAACTTGGTTTCTAATGGTTAAAAAAAAAAAGAGAGAGACAGAGGGGTAAATTGTCATTGTTGGCATTTTCCCAATGATATTTGCATTTTGGTTTCTATCAGAAGTCCATTTTAGCAAAGGAATGTAGCTTTAGTCACTGGAAACTGCTCTTCCCTAGGAAACAATTGTAAACATAATAAGCAAAAAGAATAGAAAATGCCCACAGGAAAAATATGATCCATCTGAGTTCAGATTCATTGTGCAGATTGATTCATTCTTCTTCTTACATTCTTATTCAGGAAGGAAAACTTGAAAATTTTCTAAATTTTAGGATATTTAAGATTTGCAAGGAGAGGGAGAAGAAATTAAATTTCAGTCCCATGGAGCAGGGAGCAGGGATCAAGGACAGATTTCCTCAACTCTTAAGAACAATTTTACATGTTCAAATCACCTCGCAGTTCCTGAATCTCTTCTACATTAGGCACGTACTGGTTGCTATGGGAGGATACAATAAGGTCATGATTGCTTTAAAATTATTCATAATAAAAACACATTTTGAGACTTGATTCTAAATGTTAAACTTAAATTTGAGCGATTTAATTGTCCGTTGAATAGGAATGAAATCCCACCGGTAGGCAGTTATTTCTTACAACCACTGTGTGTGAAATTGAAATCTTAAGATACCATTTCAAATATTCACCTTCTCTAAGGAAGTTCTCCCCAAAGAGTTGTGAAAGATAAGAAACTGACCCAAAGTCATATGCAGTAATCTCTTTTTCTTTACACACAGGTCAAAGCAGAAGCATAGTATTGAAAGGAAACTTTATGTCCAAATTTGGCCGTTCTGAGGTTACCTCTTGGAACCCAAGAATGTATTTATTTTAACGACTGACTCGAGTCCCATTCAAAGCTGCAGCAAGGAACGTAGTAATTTCTCAGATTAAATATTTAATAAAAACAAGCAACTGCAAACATATCATCTAGTCACCAAGGTAAAAAACATTAAAATGGAAAATGCTTATATGTTGTGTTTAGGAGCAGAAAGGAGTGAGTACCCTGGCCTGTTTGCTTTTTAAAAAAACAGGAAATAGATTTTTAATTTGGATGGGAAATTCTTATTTTAAATTCTCATTTCAACTTTAATTTCAAGCTCTTTTTAAATGATCTCGATGTCTTTTGCATAACATAACAGCCACCATTTATGAGCGCTTACTATATGCCAGGTGCTTTCTATGCAATCAATCTCATATCTATTATGAGCCCCATTACAAATCTATGTGCCACACTTTGCATGCGTTAGTTCATATAATCCTCAAAAAACCTAACCGTAAGTTCTGTCATCTCCATTTTACAGATAAGGATACTGAGAGTTAAATTCCTACTCTTAAGCCAGGTTCACACAGGTGGTAAAGGGCGGGTTAGGGCACAAGCAGTTTGACTCTAGAGCCACTACCCAATACTACCTCCTCAGATTTATTTTCCTAGGCCATGCTAGCTGGTAAGAGCCGAAATAAACCCAGGCAGTCAAGTTCCAAAGTCCCAGCATTTAACCACCATATTGACTGGTTATGTGTAGCTAAACTATAACCTGCATGTTTATTTTCATCTCTGGTAGAAATGAAAGTAGAGTGGTAGGTTACATATTTATCACATAATTTAGGCTTGCCTAAAAATTCTGGGGATTTTCTTTATTTAATTAAAAACAAGGATCTGATCAGGAAAAACATTTTTTATGTGCTGAAGGCCCAGCTTGGACCCAAGACTGCACTTAAGGCTTCCTTGGACAAACACATGCACACACGCAAAAGTTTTAATTATACTCATTAGGGCCCCAACCTTAGGACACAGGGACAAGAAAATGACAAGAGTGTGCAGACAATAGTAATTTCTGGTTATACTCGTAACCAGTCAATGAGGATTTGGCTCTGAACAGGGAAGACGAAGTGTCCAGGGATTCACTTCTAACTTCAACCACCACCTTTCAGGGTGAGCTAAAGCCCCTCAAGCGTCATCTTTAAAATGGGAACATAGTGTCTATACCTCTGATCCAGACTGTTCTTATAAAACTGGATTCTGAAAGGACTGGGTAGTTTCCTCTTTGCAAGCCTTACGACGGCATCATGCACGAACAGGCCTTCAGTAATGCTTCTGAAAGTAGACATCTTTAAGGAACTCTGAGGCCCAGGAGAACCGAAGTTTTTCTCCATGGAAAGGCAGACAGCTGGCCTCGTCTCCTTCCCTTCTACATTCCTCCCTCTTCCTAGAATGAAGTTGGAGGGGAAATCTGCCTTCTTTCTCTTTGCCTGACCCAGGCCGAAATAACCTCCCAGGTCCTGTTCTAGATCATTGGAAAAGCACTTTCTCTGGTCGGGGTATTTCTGGCATTGGGGAGGGGGGCAGTTTAACCGCAGGAGTGAGCTTTCTGAAAGGTACTGAGGGTGGGGAGGGCATTCTCCCGCCAGCAGACGGAGAGGAGACCCGCAGCAGCGTGGTCTCGCCCAGCCACTCTCCCTCGGGATTAGCTGCCCTGCACTGCTCAGGCGCACCCAGCCCGTGCGACCCCGGCTCGCGCAGCTCCATCGCCCCTCCGGAGCGCGGCCGCAGCCCCAAGCCCGCAGCCAGCAGCCAGCAGAGCCGCGCTGTCCCGGGCGTCCCCGCGCTCCGCGTCCGAGGACCTGGGACCTCGAACCCGGGGCGGGCAGGAAAGCCACTCGAGACACTTGCATTTCTGTAGGTGCTTATTTCACATTCTTGTCTTTTCTTGCTTGCTAGAGCTACCCGTTAGTTACTTTCAGCCTTAGTTACATCAAAAAGAAAACAGAGGATTGGAAGCCCTAAAACATGATTTAGTGACTGCCCAGCCTCCTCGCCACGGAGAGTGTTCACTGAGCGACTCTCCGTCCCCGACGCTGGCCCCTTTAAGAAGCCAAGTCAGTCCTGATGCTGCTGTTTGTATTGCTAATACCCAGGAGCCCCGTTTAAAAAAAAAGGAAAAAAGGGGAGGGGGGAACTGGGCAGCTGTCCCTTTAAATGTGATTTCCTTCTATTGTATTTGAATCGTGATCAGGAAAAAGGAAATGAAACCAGAGACAGAGGGAAGCTGAGCGAAAATAGACCTTCCCGAGAGAGGAGGAAGCCCGGGGAGAGGCGCACGTTCCCCTCCCCGCCCCCCGGCCGCCGCCCCCTCTCTGCCCTCGGCGGCGAGCTGCGCGCCGCGACCCCGGCCGAAGGTGCGAGGGGCTCGGGGCGGCCGGGCGGGCGCGCACCATCTCCGTGGGCGGCGCGGAGCCGGCGACAGCGCGCGATCGGAACCGGGCGGCGGCAGCGGCGGTGGTGGCGGCGGCGGGACCGGGATGGAAGGTTAAGTCCTGAGCAGCAGCAGCAGCTGCAGCCGCCCGGGGCCAGGCTGCGCGCCCCGGCCCCCGCCTCGGCCGCGGCGCGCCCGCAGCCCGGTGATTCGCTCTCTCTCTTTGGCGTTTGAAGGGAGCGCGGTGACTGTCCTTGAGCGCGGAGGGGCGAGCTCGCCGCCGGAGCGCCGGAGCAAGCGGAGGCGCAGGAGCAGCGGCGGCGGCGGCGGCGCCCGAGCACCCGAGGGGGTCCGAGCCCCGGCAGCCGGCCAGCCCCGCGCCACAAAGGGAGCGCCCCCGCCGCCCGGCACGCCGCCTCCCTCCCCAATGTCCTCGGCCATCGAAAGGAAGAGCCTGGACCCGTCCGAGTAAGTGTGGCGCCCCTGCCACCCATGGTGTCCACGGCCTCGCGCCCTGGAGCGGCGGGGGCGGGGGTGGCGCGGGCGGCCATGGAGGGGGCTCTAGGTGCGCACCCACGGCGTGCCCTGGGCCCCCTCTGCCTTGCGCGGGGCTCCCCCTTCCTCGCGCGTGACTCCGGGGGGACTGGGAGAGGGACTTGGCAGCGGGCGGTCGGGAGAGGGGATCGGCCGGGAGCTTCTGCGGGCCCCTCCAGGCTACCTGGGACGCTCCCCAAAGCCACCGCGGGCCAGAAAGTTTGCACAGGAGCAGGCACACGGAGAGCTTATAGGCGCGCAGGTGCAATCCGGAGAGCGTTCAGGATTTGATTCTGCCCCCTTCTCGCGGCTCGCTCCTTCTCGACCCTCTTTCTCTTTGTCCGTTTGGTCTCGGAAAGGGGAACATTCCAACTGGAGGCCTCCGGGGGTCCCCGACTGCACCCTTCTCGGTCCGCAGGTGGGGCGGCTGCCAGCTGCGCGGGTAACTGGCTGGCGAGAGGTCCGACCGTCCACCTCGGAGCTCTCCCCGGCTTCCAGAGCCTTCTAGAGCAGCTAAATCCGGAGTAAATCTGGGTACATGTACCCACTCCCCGGGGTCCACTGATGGGGGCCTGTGAACCTCAAAAGTTAGTGCACTGTTTTGTGTATAGGTGAATTTTTCTGGGGAACGGTCTCATAGTGTTCATGATAGTCTCAAAGAGGTTTTGGGGTCAGGGAAGCAGAGCTGTAATGAGCATTTGCGCATCTGTTTCTCAGCCTCATACTGATAGGGAATATTCTCCTATTCCCAACCTATACCCCCAACCCATTCTTTAGTGTTAACACGAGGAGCCAGGGGTTTTTAAGATATCATTTTCTTGTCAATGCAAATGCCCTTTTAAGAGTCATTAGCTGTCCGGTTTTGAGAATTTTTATTCCTTTGAAGTCCCCTTCTAATCCTTTGAAGAGATTTGTTACACAAGACCAAAGGAGCTCGTTAATGGCTTGTCCATTTGTGCTTTAAAGAGGCATTTGTTTTTTTTCCTTTCCTGCTTTAAAAGAATTGTGCTTTCCTGCTTGAAGTACCCACCTACCACCCCCTCCAATTTCAGCTTTCTTTGGTGTTTATTTACCTGGGTTTTACCCTCGGTTAAGGGCATAAAAGCTCAGCATGTTCTCATAAAACACAGGAAGTGCCACCATCCAATGAGAGCATAAACATCACTGTTCAGCCTTGAAGGTTAAGACACCAGTTCTACAAGGAGCTAGGTTTGTCATAACAAAAGCCCAGCTTCCTTAAACAAATTCCCAGGAGGAAAATAACATTCCTTTTAAAAAGTATAGGTCTGTGCAACAATGGGTTTAAAGGGTAGTTTGTTCACTTTTTTATAAACTTAGAATTACAACTGAGCTCTGAGTTTCAGAGACTGGGCAAGATCGTAGCACTACAGTAAGGGAGTGACTTGGATGAATTGGTGCTCAATGCCTTCTCAATCAGCAGAACTTAGTGACTAATCCTTTGAATAGAAGATAAATCTGGAGGTTTCAATTCCCTGAAGGAAGTTGGCTCTTTTCAAAGTTTGTGCTTTTTCACTGAGGTTAGCAAATGGAAACATCCTAACTTCTTAACTTCCTAACATAGCAGGCTCACCTATCCCATCCTTCACCTCACTGTTCGCCCAGTGAAGATGGGTTCTAATCAGAGACGTACAAGCTAGGTGAGAAATTGTTGCAGCGCATATTTCCCCCCATCTTGGAAATTGTTGAGAAGTTACCCCAGAAATCCGGGCTGAAGTGATACTCAGGTGTAATCCTCAGGATAGACTCTGGGAGAATAGAAAATATTAATTTGAGGGTGAATCCCATTCAATCGTTATCTTGGATTGTCCACCAAAGATAATGTGATATTATCATTAATTCTAGAAAGATAGATGGAGCCAGTATCTTATCCTCTCCTTCTCTATCTCATCTCAGGCCCTCACGATAGAGCTTTTCCTTTGCATTCCTACTGCGGCCCACCATCCAGCTAGACGCTTCCTTGTGGACTTACTCAAAATGCAACTTGGGTCATTACAATCAGCATCTCCAAATTACAGATAGAGACTTACTTGCCTGGGCATGCAAAAATGAAACATTTAGGCAGAAAAACAGGCCAGCATTCGTGAACAGAGAGATTTCCTCACCGTGCAGTTGGTGGCCCCTGCTGCCTGCCCGTGAGTAACCAGAGCACTTCATTTTAATTCCGGGCAGTTTTGCTCCAGCTACGTGCAAATTCTCTTTCACAGCTGGTTGGCAGCATCGGCGTGGGAGCATCCAGTGTGGTGCATGAGGTTCCATGCACAGAGGAGCTGTGGCAGGAGAAGAGACGCAATCGAGTTGACGCACGGGAAGAGGCCGGGATATTAGTTCTTAGAAGGGAGAATGTACAACCTATAGAAACAAAGGAAAGCAAGTCAGGCTTCAGTGAATTCTTAAAACTATGGTTTTGATTTTGTTTTTCAAAGAAACTGACTTGAGCTTCACATTTCCTTATTCTAAAGATGATAATCTCATGAAGCCCTCATATACTCTTATCTGCAAAATGTAGGCTTGGTTTTAGCATCTCTGAATGAATATTCATAGGGAATACTTCACACTCTACCTGACAGAGTCACCCGAAGTTGTCAGAGTGTGTCATAAACACGGATCACCTGAGCCTCTCGTCCCTAAGGGTAATGGGTGCTGAGACTTGTGAGCACAGGCCAATTAGGACACATGGTCACCTGGTAAGTGAGTGCTAGCTAGAAATAGGAGACACAGATTTATAACTCCAAGGTACCCAGGAGGAAACTCCCTTTGGGAATTTCACAGTTGGAAGAAGGTCCATTTTTTGAAACATAATAGATTTTTAAAAATAAATTTGTGTTTGAGTAGGGTTCCAGATAGCACTTGTTAATTATTACAAATCAACAAGTATCAGATTTTTTCCTGTGTCCCATTTGGTGCTAGGATCATTCCTTCCACTCCTCTATTTTCGTTTGGCAAAGTTCTTTATTTTAAAATGTAAAGCAAAAGTATTCAGATTCCAGTGAAGCAACGTGAATGGGAAGACACAATGCATGGCTGTTTAATGAAAGAACACATATCCTGTACATACTTTTTGGATTAAAAAAAAGAAAAAAAAGAAGAACACGTATCCCAGGCCCACTGTTAACTAATTGCCTTGATTGAGATTTCAGTGTCTGTCTAATTGCCTTCTACTCTCTTTAAAATAACTATTGCCCTCTCTTCATTTTTGTTCCTAAATCAACTTTATCCAAATCAGTATGGCTGTTGTACAAATTTTCAGGTGCGGAAAGAAAGGTCTATTTGATGTCCTTCATAAATTTGACAATGGCCTTATATCTAGGGCTTTTCTCCAAAGATTCATCGACTAAAAAGGATGGGATTTGGAATTTCTGTTTAAAGATAAAATAAAATAAAGAGATTTCCTCTTATATCATGATGGGATTTTTATTTTGGAAAGAGAAAACAACCTAAAATAATTTTTGGTCACCTTCTTTCTTCTTCACCTCTGCTTTTGTGCGGCTCGGAAGGGCTGGAGGGAGAGTGGAGTAGATTCAGCAGGGAGTTTGCAGATTGTTAGCACTCCGGGCATGGTCCCAAGTGCCTCCTCTGAGGTTAGGCAGTGCCCTTGGGTGCTGGGTATGGGAGGAGGAGAAAGAGAGAGAACTGTGAAGATAGAGGAGAATCCGAGGGGACAGTGGAAAAAAGCAGAAGCGAGAGCAGAGGTGCCAGGTGGTGCTGGGCGTGGGTGGGGGTCCAGTGCCACCTGCAGTTGCCTTTGACCCCTCTTGGTGCCCTGTGTTCACTTAGAGAATCTAGGGTGTAAAGTCTAACTCCCTCCTGTCTTAACCCAAACTTGGCTGGGGCTCTCTGCAATATGGCCAAGGGATGTGTTGTCCCGTCCCTTCTCATTATGTCACCAAAAGGCAATTGAGGGAGGCTCCCTGTGTGGCCCAGAGCAAACCCTGACCTCCAGTGCTAGTCTCAGCCATGAGGTTGTCCCTAATGCTTGCTTGGCCTTGTCTCCAGGGAACCAGTGGACGAGGTGCTGCAGATCCCCCCATCCCTGCTGACATGCGGCGGCTGCCAGCAGAACATCGGGGACCGCTACTTCCTGAAGGCCATCGACCAGTACTGGCACGAGGACTGCCTGAGCTGTGACCTGTGTGGGTGCCGGCTGGGCGAGGTGGGGCGGCGCCTCTACTACAAGCTGGGCCGGAAGCTCTGCCGGAGAGACTATCTCAGGTATCTTCCAGCCGCCCCCGGGGCCCTCCAGGGAAGTCGGGTGGGCCATGGACATCTGCACCTGTGATGCCACTCCTGCTCTGGGCTTGGACACCACCTGCCCAGAGAGGCTGGGCTGCACAGGCCGAATCTCAGCTCCCCATGCAGAGAAGCAGTTGGCTTTTCTTCCTGTTTGAGAAGCAAGTCCTCAGGCATATGTTCCCATGTGATAAAATACTCATGTTTTTAAAGGCAAGAGAATGATAAACACAAAATTCAGGACAGTAGTTCCCTGGGGGGCAGGCAGTCATGGGGGTAAGGTCGGGGAGTACACATAGAGGATCACAGGAACTGGGGGTGTTTTAATTTGTACATTTGGGGGTGGGTTCTTAGGAGCTCATTTGAACGCTTCAAAACATATATAATAGGTCATAAATATTTTTTTGTATGACTCCGATGTTATGTGATGAGAAATTTAAAAATAGCATGCTGTTGCCATGGAACTCCAAGCCTTGACTCTGCTGGGAGGAAGGCGGCATTCGAAGGACATAAGGGCAAAGCCCCGAATCAGTTGTAGGTTTGAGTCCCAACACCGTCGCTTTCCAGCTCTGTGACCCTGAGCAAGTTACTAACCTCCCTAAGTCTCGGTAAAATGGGGATAATAATAGTACCTACTTCCAAGGAAGTGGCGAGGATTAGCTAGAAGAACACATGTAAAGTACTTGGCTTGGTGAGTGAGTGTCAAATAGATGTTAGCTGCTCTTTTAATTTACCCTTGTGACATAATCATTAAGTATTTTCCAATCTAATGAACGAGGAGACGGAAAAATGGAAGGGTAAGATAGGAACTTGACAACGCCAAGTGAGACAGGAGCCGAGGACATCTCCTGTGCTCTAGGTCATACTTTTGGCCATCCCAATATTCCAGCACTCAACAAGTACCTTTGCCTGGAATGTTCTAGCATTTCTGTTTGCATCTTAGCTGCTGTGGAGGTAACTCTCCCTGTGCCCTCTGCTGTCAGATCTGCTCAACTGTGTAGCTGTCAGTTTTTCACCATCTTCCTGCTGCCGAGGGTCTGTGAAGCATGCACCCCTCATACATTAGAACCCTCCAACCCATGGAAGCTTGTTTAGACCTCAGTGCCCTTGACTGCTAGGCCAGCTCCTTCTTTCAAACCTGCCTTCAGAGCATTTTACATTTGAAACAAAAAATCTGCAGGCAATGCCACAGTGAAGGAAGCTTATCTGTTTACCCAAAGACTGAGAGACTAAGCTTTTTTCCCCCTCCTAAACTCCCTTGCAAATTTGGTGATTCCAAGAAAGTAAATAGGGTTTTTCAATGATCATGGTTATAGTTTTGGTCAATTTTCTTTTTTCTTTCTTAAGTTATGGGAAAATAGAACTGGGATAAATACAGACCTGGTTTTGCTCTCTCCCTCTTTACCAAGGCAGTCAGAAAGCAGACGGCTAAATGACTCCCCTTGGGCCCCTGACTACATCCCTGTCAAATCATTTGAATCTTATTAAATGAAGTGTGGATAGAGTAAGGTCAAAAGAGCCCAGGCTTCTCTCTATCTCTGCGGTTTTATGTAACATTCAAAAATAAAACCAGTGCTGCCTGGGCTTGTTAATCTTTTCCATTTTCAAAAAGGAGAGAGAAAAAAAATAGTCAGGGAGAACCCAATGTTAATTAACTTGTGTCTTGGTGACATGAAATAATTCTTCTCCCTGCCACATTCCTAGGCAACATGTTAATTAACTGTGTTAGCGCAGGCGGTTCCAGCCATCCTTTAATATTTATATTATTGTTATTAAAATGGGCAGCAGAAAGCTTAAGACTCGACACCTCTTGACAGAGGAGAAAAATTGTTTTTGCTTTGGGAATGTTTCTTTAGCCACAGACTTGTTTACCCACATTCTTAGCATATCTCGTGGTATCATTTAACAGGGCAAGTTGGAGGAGTGAATACCTGGGCCCTCTGATGGGGTTCAGTCCTTCTCCCCACCAGGATAACTTATCCCCTTGAGGATTTCCAATGGCTGACTCGCCTGTTACAGTCCTTTTCAGATATTGAGCCTCAAATATTCATGAGACCCCCTCGCAGAAGCCCTGCCACCGTTGTACTGTTGGGAGCCTAACAGCAGCTGTTAATGTCTGTGCCCAGCTCAGATCCCCTTGGATCCCTTTTTACCAAATGTTGTGCTGAGGGGGAGGCACCCCCTAGTGGTTTTACTCTCAACAACCTGCATCTACTAGAGCCAGAAGTATGCCACCCCCACCAGACGCCTCCCTTCAGTGGACCTTAACCAGTGCCAGACACTGCGAAAGTACCAAAGCCTTGCAAGCCTGCCTGGAGCCAGGGAGTCACTTGCACTCCAGAGTTCTTCCCTTCTGAGGGACTTTGCCTGTGGTTGCAGCTTGGCTTGGCTTCCTCCTCCCCTGCGTCCTTATAGGTTTTTCCTGAGAACACATCCTTAATAAATCACTTGCACATAAATCCTTGCCTCGGGGTCTGCTGCTGGGATATCCAGCCTGAGACACCAGTCCTTGGTGCCAGAGGTTGGTTAATGCTCAGGTTAGATGTCAAGTCCAGGTTTATTTTACTGACATTAGAATCTCAGAATTCCACAGCCAGAAGGCGTTACCAGGACCTTCTCTTCCGGTTCCCAAGCTTACAACATGCAAGCCCGATGAGGGGAAGTCATTTGCTTGGGTCACCTAGCTAGTTAGAGGTGATGCTGGGACCTGAACTTGTCTCCCAAATACTGGCCCTTTGTCCTTCCCTTCATTAGCTGCCTGATGTGTATTGTAATTTACCCCCGACTTTCCCTTAATAAGCTCCCTCCTTCCTTAAGGATCTCACACCCCAGGCAGTTGGATTCTCTCCACGCACACTGTTTCTCAGTCATTTATCCTTGCTCAGGCCAAACTGAACTTACTGAACAGTCAGGAAACCAGAACTGTCTTTCCACTCTGTGACCTCCAATGTGGCAGTTACCTACAGCTTCACCATCTGCTGGGTTAGGATAAAATGTCTTCCCCAGTAATGAGTTTGCTCCCAGGCGGTGCTTTGAAAACACTCAGAGATCTTGAAATGGAAAGACGGATTCAGAGGGAAATTAGCCGGCCCTGGCTCTGACAATGAGCTCTCTACTCACAGACCACCTCTTCTTAATTACATTAATTTTGCCCAAATGTTGCAAAATTTGTCATCTGCCCTTATCTCCCCTATAAGCTCTCAGAACATTACCAATTGATTCTCTGGTATTCCGAAGTGAATAAGAACTTCTGATAACAAGAAGCATTTACCTAAAACCGTCCTAAAGGTTTTATGTGGAAACCACCTGCTAGCGTGCCATGTTGTCAGCGCGTGTGAAAATTACTTCCTGCAGCAAGACTGGTGCAGTTGGGAACGCACCCGAGATGTGTTAAAACATAACTGGCTTTGGCTTAGCCCTTGACTGTTGGTGCTCTGACATGCTCCGTTTGACCTTCTAACAGCGAGCGAGGTGGATGCTATGACTGCTGTAGCTCACCGAAGCTCAGAGAATCCAAAGGTCTCACCAGGGTCACTCGGATTCTCAGGGCTGGTCCTGGACACTGAAGCTGGGTCTTCTGAGTCCAGTACTTGTGTTATTCCCGTTTCACGGCGATTCTCAAACTTCAGCCTGCATCCGGGTGCCCTGGAAGTGCTGATGAATACACAGACCGCTGGGCCTTCTCCCCAGAGTGTCTCAGTGGGTGGGGGCGGGGGAGGGCAGGGAGTCTGTGTGTCTAACCAGTTCCCAGGCAGTGCCGACGCTGCTGGTCCCGGGACCAGCACTTGGAGAACCACTGCGCTGAGTTCTACCATGTTGCATCCCCCACCCTGACACTGAATACTGCTTGAAATAAGTGACTGATCACCGAGGCTTAGGAGAGTCTTGATTTAAATGTCAGAAGAGAAGTTTCCACCAAGATTCGTGCCCGTGGGGCAGTGAGGACCATAAATTAAGATCTGCCAGTCATGGTGGAGAGATGCTAGTAACCTTCCAGATTTCTTCTGTGGAACTCCCTTTCTCCCAGCAGCTGGGGCCCCGGCGAATGATCGGGTGGAGATGTGTTTTGCAGCTTCTTGGGGAGGGCCAGCCCTCCCCGTGAGGGGCGTCAGTGGCCGTTGACATGATTGAGTTTGGGAGCCTAGAAGGACGCCCATTGCGTTGCATTCCTGGTCAGCTCCCTCTCAAAGGGGCCACAAGGGTCTTACTCCTGCTCCTCTTAGTGTACCTGCCTAAGCTTTTATCACAGATCATTCCAGCTGAGAGTCTTCTTCACTGAGGCAGGGCCCGGGGCAGCCTGGGGGAATGGTGAGTGGTTTCTGGAGGCAGGGAGAGGGCTCAGAAAAGGGAGGAGTTATGCTAGACCCAAATGCCAGCTTCATCCGAGCATCCTCTGCCTGCGGGGGAGAGACCGCGCTGGCCGGCCATCCATCTGTCTCCACCCTCCTTGGCTACTCGACGTCCTGGAAGTTCAGCCTCCTTTCTAGAACTGGTCCCCAAACCCTGTCTCCGAGAATTGTCCCTGCCACTCACTGTCTTCTTAGCTTTTCTATCTTTTTGCTCCAGGCTTTTTGGCCAAGATGGTCTCTGCGCATCCTGTGACAAGCGGATCCGTGCCTATGAGATGACGATGCGGGTGAAGGACAAAGTGTATCACTTGGAATGTTTCAAGTGTGCTGCCTGTCAGAAGCATTTCTGTGTGGGCGACAGATACCTACTCATCAACTCCGACATAGTGTGCGAACAGGACATCTACGAGTGGACTAAGATCAATGGGATGATATAGGCCAGTGAGCCCCCGAACTCGCTCCGAGTGTTCACTGAAGACACTGTCTCTATGGGGTCTTCACTCGTAGACACTTTGGGGGTTCGAGGATGGGGTGAGGCATTTTTTAGGTGATGGTAGACCCTTACTGGGCACCAAGACATAGCATTCGAGTGACATAATGCAAAGGCCAAGACTTCCAGGGGGCAAAACGACCAGTCCTTAGGGAGAACTTAGGGTCACAGCCTCTCCATAGTAACTGACATGATTAGCAGAAGAAGGGACATTTAGGGGCAAGCAGGCACTGTGCCTTCATGATGGAATTTCACACCTGCAGAGAGGGAGTTGTATAAAGACTTGTATGACTTTGACGCTCGCCAACCAGAGATGTGCAATTGATTTCTTTTCTTCCTGGGTTCTGTAACAACCCTGTTCCAATCACCGTCCTCCACACAAGGGAAGGACGGAGAGGAGAATGCTCATTCTTTTTTTCTTGGCCACCTTCCCAAGGCCCTTAAGCTTTGGACCCAAGAAAAACTGCATGGAGACACATTTTAGTTGAGAATGGAAACCACCGCTTTTAACCAAACAATTATTTAAAGCAATGCTGATGAGTCTGTTCTGTTTTTAGACACCTTTGTTTTGAGATGAGGAGTTTCCACAGATTGTTTCTATACAAATATAAATCTTAAAAAAAAAGTTGTTCAGCTATTTTATTATATTAGATTATATCAAAGTATTTGTTGTGCGTAGTTAAAAAAAAAAAAAAACAGCCCAACTCTGCAGACTTAATAAAAATGACAGACTGAGATGCAGTGTGGTTTATTTGATAATGACTTACAATTTGGGATGGCAGGAAAATGGCCTGCTTTTTCTATTGTAAAGGAAAAGTAAATAAGCAATTTACTTTTAGGTCAAATAAAAACTTCCATTTATTGCAAGGGTTTATGTGAGGCAGGCATGTTTCTATATTACTGGCAATTATATAACAGGACATCATGTAGCTCAGAGGGATGTAGAATAATTAAATTGTTATTGTCAAATGTGCATTTCACTTCAGCATTGTATAGAATGTGTGGAAGGCAAGATCATTGCCTTTGGGAAACTTGTAACCTAGAAAGGACACAAATACATAAAACAGATTCCCTTTGGGAGAGAAGGTAATTACCTAGTTTGAAATGTGGGAAAGATGCTGAGCTTGACACTTCGATTTTCCAAGACGGGTTTCTCAGGGTATTTTATGACAAGTGGTTAAGAGGACCTTACTTTGAGGATTTAAAGCAAGTACCATGGTTGGTGTGTTTGCCTTCCCTGTCCCAGTAGCCACCAAGAGCTGACTCAGAGTGCCACCTGCTGGTCATCACCTCTCAGCTCACTAGCCCTAACCTAGATGTACTTTTCAATGATCTCATAAAAATATTGGCAAACGCAAGAAGCCTAAATGTGTTTAATTATTAGGACACAAGAAACATGCAGGTAACGTTACAGTTAATTAACTATGAGATTTCTTTAAAATCCCCCTCACTAAAGTTTTTTCTTTTTTTCCTCTAGAGGACAAATAACGTAATGATGGTTCTCTTGTCCTGTAAGCTGTTAAAACTGGTTGGGAAATTTGACTGCCTAAGGTGGCCTATTTAAACGAAATCTGATTATACTGCATTCCAGCCCAGGTGGTGGTAAGGAGCTACCAGTGAGGGGATGTTTGTTCTGACTCAGGGGTTCTCAATTTGTCCCTGAACCAGCAGTATGAGCATCACCTGGGCACCAATTAAAAACACAGATTCTTGGGCCCCGCTGCAGACATATTGAATCAGAAATTCTGGGGATGGGCTTCAGCAATCAGGGTCTTCACAAGCCCTAGAGATGATTCTGACTCATGCGTAAGTTTGAGAATGGCTGTTGTAAAACATCCCCCAGCTAGGAAGAGCACACATTCTAAGTTGTTAATGGTTAATACTTGATACAAAGGTTAATCACTGAGTACTCTTCCACATGTAGCCAAACACTGTCTACCCGAGGTCCCTAAACTGAAAACTTTCACATACTTTTATCACCCAGCTAACAGTTATCTTGTGTGTCATTTGCCAGAGCAATCACAATTTAAGCCACCATTTTTAACTGTATTGACATTAATAATAACAATGATAACAGAGTTTAGCTATGCAGTTATAGGCAGTATTAAGTAAAAATACAAATGATAAATGTTCCTTGCTTTGGAAATGTAAACTTTAGTCTTAAATTCATTGTAATACAACACATGTAATATTCAAGAAATCAGTTAATACCTTTGCCATCCTCAACAAAGCAATAATTGACAGTTTCCATTTGTCAATGGGGCCATCCTGCAAAATTGTGGACGCACAGGCAGAGTCTTTGTACTAAACAGTAAGTCACCCAGGGGCCCAAATATCTAACCAACAACTGACTTAAGAGAAAGTATAACCAGTTGTATGAACAAATGTCAGTGACCCCTGTATCTGTTTTTGTAATGCTCTCCCTCTTAGGATTTAGATTCTTAGGCCAGTAGGGCTTCATGACCACAATCCTGAAACTTTTAACTAACTACTTGGCCTTTTGAGTTGTTTCCCAGAAATGGTGGATTTTCTGCAAGACAAAGTAACTGAGATTCTGAAGTCCCCAGGGCAGATTTCCTGAAGCCAAGACTCACCAACCCCCTCAACCGGCCCCCAATCCGTGTAACCTCTTGTTAGTTACACCATGACCTGCCCCAATGTACAAGGCCCCTGCTTAAAAAGCCCACGTCTCCGTTAGTAGGAGAGGCAGATTTGAGGCAGCTTCTCCAGTACTTCCCAAAAGATGTCTTTAGTATTAAAAAAATTTCTTTCTTCCTTGGCAATCCTAATCGCCAAAGATCAATAATCGGATCTTTTTGTGGAGAGTAACTGAACCAGGTTGAGACCCCCTTGTGGTTTCGATAACAGGACATGCAAACAGACTGAGACGGACCAGCTCTCAGTCTACCCCGGTGGTCCCTGCCTGAATGTGTCCCCACGTGCTATAGACCCAGGGTCAGAGAACTGGGCACCTGCTCTCTCCCCTGGTCCAAGCCTGCATTAAGCAGTTTGCTAGGACACTTCGCTTCCTCTCATCTCTTTTATGTCTTCTGCCCCAAAGCAGCTTCCTTTTATTGCTGCTTCTAATAGAGCCACTTCTCAGGAAAATTTGGAATGCTATGGAGTTAAAATAGAACAATGATTAGGAGATTTTTCATCTGAAGATTTGGATTCAAATTGCAATGGCCTGACTTTATTTACTTAATAACAATTTACATATTATAGCACTTAACTGTGTGCCAGAGCCTCTTCTAGGAGCTTTGCAATAGTAACTCCTTGGGTCCACATACCAGCCCCCTGTGGCAGTTTCTATTTATCATCACCCACGCTGTGCCGCAAGGAAAATGAAGACCAGACAGGATAAGCAACTCACCCAAGGTCCCCCAGATAATGAGCGACAGAAGTAGGCTTTACCCAAGGCTCCTCACACTGCACTGCTGCCTCTCTCTAAGGCTCTCCTTGCTGAACGGCAGATTTCTTGTCTGCAAAATAGGTAAAATTAATACCTTCCTCCCTGGGTTATTTGAGGATATTAGAGTTTAGTCCAGCCAGAAATGTAAACAAAACACAATAATACAAGAATGGCACTACAATAAAGATACGTAAAAAGTGCTATGGAAACACAGATAAGGGAACAATTAAATTGGTCCGGGGGTAGCTGTCTGGAGTGAAGAATTAGTGACATTTGAAATGGCCTTGGACCTGGAAGGGGGCGGTGTGGGCAAGAGCAGAGACTCAGAGACCTTGCCCTTGTAGGACGAGAATTCAGGGCGAGTTTGTGTGGTGGCGGTGTGGGCGTTGGTTGCAGAGGGGCTGGGCTAGCCGGTGAAGGATTTAAATTCTGAGTCTGTCACCTTCTGGCAGGGTGCCCTTTAATTCTCAGCTCTCTCACAGGATGTTGCTACTGTGGCAGACACAAGAGCTGGGCCCAGTGAACATGGCTGACCTCTGGCTTGACCTCGGATCCTCAGCTCAGCCCCTCCTCCGCCAGGCAGTCTCCTCAATCTCTCCAGTTGGCAGCCACTCATCCAGTGGTTCTCAAACTGCAGTGCTTAGGAGTCTCCTGATTAATAGGAGAGGCTGTTAATGTGCAGGGTCCTGGGCTGGACTGCAAATCTAGACTCTCGGTATCTCTTGGATGGGACCCAGGAATCTCATTGTTCATCAAGCAACCTCCCTTCTTTTGTTGTTGTTGTTGTTGTTGATGTAGGTTGTTCCCTGCCGTTGATAAGAAATTGCTGCTAAACCCTGAACCTTAGTTCCACAAAGGCAGGGACACTATCTCTGGTTTATCCCTGGGATTCCAGACCCTAGCACCTGCCGGGCACACAGCAGGCCCTGATAGTGCTAAGGAATGGATTTTTGACTCTCCTCTCAGTCTCCATAGCAGTTATTGTCCAGCATATCTGCTTTGCTTTATTTTAAACTTTATACTTTAAAACTTTGGGAAGAAGGCCTTTTCTCAAACTAGCCTGTAAGTTCTTTATCATCACTCACAGCAGCTAGGCCAATGTGACCCATGAGGAAAAGAAGGAATAAATATTTATGGATGGATAGGGAATAGGGAGGGCTGGTGAGTGAATAAATAGAGAAGATGCGGTTTTCTGTAATTTTGAGACTAAATGGCAGATGGAAGTCAAAACAGGGAGCGCAATCCAGCAATCTGCAGGGAGGGGGCGAGGAAGATACAAGATAGGAACATCTTGTCATGCCAGAAAGTAAGGACGTACTTAAAAAAATGATGTAGGCATGTCACAGGGACAAAGGAGCCAGCTTAAAGGGGCTCTCTATGGCCAAATTAGCGACAATTTCACTATCAAAATCACTGAAGGCAATAATGACTCAAGGACAGTAATGAGTTATAAACTGTACTATTAGGTGCGGGGAAGAATTCACAAGTGCATACTGATAATAAATAAAAAGGGGAGAAGAGGGGGCTCAGGCTCACAGCAGACTTTTTTTTTTTTTGACCTGGAGCCACGCCCAAGAAGCCTTGAGGAAGTGGACTGCAGCAGCCGACTCTTGAGCGCTCCTGGTGAAGGGGAAGGAGCGTGGGAGCTGGAAACTCATCATTTTGCAACTGTGACAGCTAAGATGGAATCAAGCAAGGATCATCAATAGATGCTAAACTTCAGCAAAGAAACGAAGAGCAGGATGTGGATATTTGGATGGCCTCAAAGATCTTCCCATATACTGCTTATTCATTACAAGAGGAAAGACAGGAATTACACAGTGGAGTGATTGGTTCACACCTTGACCGGGTGATCTACGAGGGGCAGATGGACACTGGGTCTCTCCAGATGGAATAACCTGGAAAGCTGGACTACTAAAGTCCTCGCTTTAGTAGTCCAGCTGAGGACGTATAACCTGAATCTAATTATAAGACAAATCATTAGACAAACGCAAAATGATGAACAATCTATTTTTTTTTCTTTGCAAATGAACTTTATTTTCTTTTTTTTTTTTTAATTTTTTAAAATCTATTTCAGCATATTATGGGGGTACAGATGTTTCTGTTACATATGTTGCCCTTGTCCCCACCTCCCTCCCTAAGTCCGAGTTTCAATTATGTCCATCATTTGGGTGGTGCACATTGCACTCTTTGTGCATGCATATACCCCTCCTCTCCTCC
>CAUYSK010004654.1:0-40202 GCA_963575035.1 Avahi laniger | reverse complement strand
ATTAATTTCTTTCTATTTTTGGTAGAGATGGGGTCTCGCTCTTGCTCAGGCTGGTCTCGAACTCCTGAGCTCAGAACAATCCGCCCACCTCGGCCTCCCAGAGTGCTAGGATTACAGGCGTGAGCCACCGCGCCCGGCCTCCAGAATCCATTTTTTGTAAAACACTTGTATCTTGTGGGGCTGCTCAGGTCTCAGAGGTGTTGATACATGAAGAGGAGCAAAGGAAAGTTTTGAAGGCGGGAGGGACAGGCTGGGTGCAGCAGGCAAGGCTGTGACACTTCTGTCCAGCTTTCCAGAGACACTGGACCGAAACCTGGAAGCCCCTGGCTGTGGGGCTCAACCAGGTACCTTTGGGCGTTCCCTCCCCTGCACACACTCCTGGGCTGCCCAGGACAGAGACGTCTTCTCCGTCTGCTGGCTCCAGCCCTGCGGGGAGCATCCGGAACAGGTCTGAGGGGCGCCGGCCTGGGACACTCACCAGAGCCTCCCTGTACCCACAGCACCACATGGACCCATCCAGCAACTTCTGCAACTACCGCACGGCCCTGCAGGGGGCCACGCAGAGGTCCCAGATGGCCAACAGCAGCCGAGAGAAGATCGTCATCCCTGTGTTCAACCTCTTCATTAAGGACATCTACTTCCTGCACAAAATCCACACCAACCACCTGCCCAATGGGCACATTAACTTCAAGGTGAGCTCAGCCTCCCGGGGTCCCAGCACCACACAGGGCAGGGTCTGTGGGTCTCCTGAGCCCTGCCTGAGGTTTGGAAGGGCCTTCAGGTCTGAAAACGGCAGAGGCGGTCAGGGGTGCTGTTTGACCATGATGTGTGAGGTGCCCCTTGCGCTTCTGGGTGGATGACCTGGTTACAGAGCAGGGAGTCACAGGGAACCGTATTTACTCAGGGCTGTGGCTACAGCCTGACCTCATCAGGGAGATGGAGTCAGGAGGACCTTGGGCAGAGGGGAGGCAGGGGCAGAGAATTCCAGACGAAAGCCAAGAACCTGCCTGGTGGGGCTCAGGGCACCTGCCCAAGGACGGGAGGGTGCGACAGAGCTGCCTGGGCAGGTGATGGGCCGTGGCTGTTAGATGCCCACTTTACACAGGTGAGGGTGGGAGCTGTGGATCCTACACAGGCCTGGAGGGGAGATCCTGACATGCTCTGGTTGGTGCTGATGGCTGGGTGTGGCCGGGGTGCCTGCCTCAGGCCGGGGTCATAGATGGAGCCCTCTTCAGTCCCTGCAAGGGAGGCATAGACCTTCTGCCAGCCTGATGGCCTAGACAGAGGGCAGGACACCATGGCCTTGGAGGACACCTGGCTCTGACGCCACACCACGTGCCACCACTGCCGTGGGTTCAGCCGTGCAGGGCCACTGTTCTATCTTGCTGGGACAGCACAGTGAGCAGCAGACTGAGGCCAAAACTCAGGTACCCTGCACTGACCAAAGGTCTGGAGATTAAGGTGACACATGAACATCACTTGGTCTTTTCCCCTTCAGAAATTCTGGGAGATCTCCAGACAGATCCATGAGTTCATGACGTGGACACAGGTAGAGTGTCCCTTCGAGAAGGACAAGAAGATTCAGAGTTACTTGCTCACGGCGCCCATCTACAGCGAGGAAGGTGAGGGCTGCTCCTGTGGCAGCGGCCCTCCCCCCTGGACGTGCCACCCTGACTCCCTGTCCAGGCCCCACACCTGTTGGGGTTGCCCTGGCAGGTGGCCTGGTCGCTACTCTGTGCCACACGGGGCGAGCTCAGCTCACAGGGGCACGTGTGTGTGATGGTTGGTTGTGGGCGGGGAACACAAGGACAGAGGATCAGGCTCCAAGGCCACTCAGAAGGGCCAGAAAGGGTCAGGCAGGTGCTGCAGGGTGAGGAGCCTTCCCAGGGTCCCTGACAGGCTGCTGGGGAGCCCCACGCAGCAGAGACCTGTGTGCAGCCTAGCCAGAGGTCGCTGTCCTCTTATCCGGGGCCCAGCTGCTGCCCTGGAAGGGAAAACTGGGTGTTCACAGATGCCATGTGGGACTCCAGTTCTGAGGGCCTCTCCTATCTCTCAGCTCTCTTCATCGCCTCCTTTGAAAGTGAAGGTCCCGAGAACCACATGGAAAAGGACAGCTGGAAGACCCTCAGGTAGGGGAGCTCCAGGAACACCCAAGTCTGCAGGGAAGGGGCAGAACTGCGGGTGGGCCTGGGGCACCTCGGTGGCCTTGGTGCAGGGCTGCTGGCCCCGGGCCCTGGTGGGCAGGAGGCCGAGGCCCGGGTTTGGGTCCAGGCCCTGCCCCTGCCTCTCTGCCTGCCTGGAGGCCTGAGCGCAGCCTGTCCCGTCCACCCTTAGGACCACCCTCCTTAACAGAGCCTGAGGCGCCGACGCGGCAGCAGAGCAGATGGAGATGGAGCACACGTAGGCACCGAGTGTGACCCTCGATTGACACGGGCTGAGCTGAGGAGGCCTCACTGGTTGGGGTCCGTTTTGTATATAACTTTTATGAGAATAAGGTAATTATTTCATGCATCAACCTTTGGCACTTAAAAAGTTTTTTTGTTTATTTTAAATAACAGGGCAGGGCCCTGCTTTGGGGAGGGGGGGAAAGAGTATCATGGCAGATGGTATCCATGATAGCGTCTTATTCTGATGAAATGGAGATTTTTATTTTCTACTTTTGATTATTAACATCTTACAAAAAAAAATTTTTAAAAACCCAACCAAAACCAACATGAGCCCTGCCTGCTCGGACCTCTCCAGCCAGTGTCTCTGACGTCGGGGTTAGTGCCTTAGAGGGTACTGGGGCTGTCTTCCTGCTCCACGCCAGGCGCCAGCCCTCCTGAGCCTGGGCCTGGAGGCTCCTGCCGGGGCCGGGTGGCCCGGAGGTCTCATCTGCACACTTCTGGAAGCCCTTTGAGTGTGGCTTTCCAAAGTTTACATTTTCATTTTCCTTTGTCAGGGATTTGTGAGGTCAGGGAGGGAGGGGCAAGGGCACCTGGCAGTATATTTTCTGTGAGAAATTGGCAGGTCATTCTTCAATTACATTTAGGAAAGAAGAAATCTAAAAAGTAAGGGAGGGAGGGAGTTGTGGGGTCATCGGTTTGAGAGACAGTGAACTTTGACAAAGAGAATGCAAAGCAGGCTCCGGGACAGTGACTCGTAGAGCCGTTTCAGAAGCCCACATGCAGAGGGCGGGAAGCAGCCCTAGAGGTGGTATTCTAGGGGACTGCCCCCCTCCCTGAATTGGAATCCGAGACACAGAATCCGCCAGGCCAGAACTGCTGGAGCTCGTTCAGATAAACTGCCCCACACTGGGAGGTATTTCTCTGCACCCAGCCTAGAGGAGCGCATCCCTTTTCCATGCCTGACCTCCTGGCCTTTGCCCTGGGCCTTACTGACCGTGGGACAGGGTGGCTCTCGCTCAGAAGGCCAGAGGCAGTCTGTCTCCCTGTGGGAACTCCTCACCCCTGTCCCTCCCACATGCCGGGTCCCACTTCCCAAAGCTGCTGGGAGAGCCGGTGCACAGGCTGCCCTGGGGAGGAGGCGGCCCTGGGCAGAGCGAATAGTTACACTGTATTGTCACAGTGTGTTTGCACTTTCCCCCATCCTACCTAGTACAGATTGTATGTGGATAGTACATACTGCTTTGTCTGTCTTAGACATAAAGGCTTCACCTGGAGAATATATATTTGGAATACAGTGTTAGAACGTTTTCTGTACATGTGCTCAAGGGCCTTCACATCCATGTGCACTCACAGGCCATAAGTTCTAGTACCTACTTGAAACAGTGTCTGCGTCTGCTACTTTATTTTCCCAATTTGATACATACCCTCAATTCGATGTTTTGGTATTTTGAGATGAGCTGCGATTATAAAGCTGTACCATAACGCAGGATGTCAGCTTTGGTGTGACTGGACATACTCGCATCAATAAAGGAACACACTGCTCCCTGCCTTGCCTGCTGTGTGTGCACAGAGACGCGGGCCTATGCGGGATGTGGGGACGAGGCTGCCAGGCCCGGGACAGCCTTCCAAGGAGGGGCTGGGCAAGGGGCTGTCATCTATGGGGCAACACATTCTGACAAAGGGCTTTCCAACAACTTCGTGCTAGAAATGGCTATACAGGAGGGGTGTTCTAGTCCTGCATTCCTCAACATGAGCCTCCAGAAGGATACCACTAGTGCGTATCGCATGGTCACGCGAGTCTGGGAGCCCTAGTTAGACCAGGCTCTGAGGGCTCCCTTCCTGCAGGGCCAGCCCGCCTCTCCTGGGGCGTGGCGGGTGGGGAGCCCCTGCTGATGCCTTCCCGCACAGCAGTCTGCAGGACGCAGTCTGGGTGGGGCCCCTTCTTTTGCAGTGCACGTGAGCAACCGAAGAAGAGGGGTCTGAGAGATCTGGGCAGCTGGAGTCGAAGGAAAACAACCCCCCTACTCCTCCGGGCTGCCCATTCCTGTGTCCATGGGGCCCGGCTGGATGACGCCAGAGGTTCTCTTGCTACAGCATTTTCAGACAAGCGCAGTAGTGAGAGGGAAAGTAGGGTGAGGAGTTCCATCTGTAACCAGCCGTGAACCACCGGGACGTGGCCTCCACACAGCTCGTACCGAGCCTTGCCCGGCGTCTTCAGAGCTGACAGCTCAAGTCTGACAATGCTTCAGCGTCCGTCATTCCCGTGAGACCGGCGCTGCCCCGCAGAACACTTTCTGGGGGAGGGAACATTCTCTGGTGTAGGAGCCCCCGACCACACGTGGGCACTTCACATTGAAATGGCACCACTTTTAGGTCTTTAAATCCAATGACATCCCTAATTTCCTGTGACGTTATTTTCAGAAGTATCCACCTGCCTCAGCTAAAGAAGGGGTGGGTAGCACATGATTCGGACTGTGCCTGGGACACGACCTCGAGCAGTGTGAGGAGAGTGCCCCTGGCCACCCTCCCCCCGCAGGCAGTTCCTCCAGGGCTGTGGTTCTCAAGTGCGGGGCCAGAACGTGCCTGAACTGCGCATTTGCAGGCCCCACCCTAGGCCTGCTAAATCAGGAACACAGCCCTGGGCTGCATGCCTCACGCGAGCAAGAGGGTCTGAGTGGGCTCCTCTCCCCCTGCGATGCCCCCTCAGGGCCCCTCCTCAGGCACACTGACCTCAGCCGTCATGCTGCACCTCCTCCACCACTGGCCACCTGTCCTCACACACCTGGAAGCACTGGTTCCTTCCGCAGGAGTCCCCAGGTCATCCTCGGTGGTGGCCCATGCCCCCTGGGGCCTGCTCCTGCTTGCCCGTCTCCTGCGGGGCTGTCGTGTCTGTCTCACGCACTAGTCTCGGCTCATTCCTCGCAGGAGCTGCTTTTAATGAGGCCGTGTCCCGTGGCCGGCACACTGTACGGCTTCTCACAGCCCCAGGTGACAGCTGAATGTCACCTTACACCTCACACGTGTTTCAGAACAAATACAGCAGAATGATAAGCTAAGGACCAATATGTAGAGACATAGTGTTCCGTGACAAACCCTACCTGTGACACACACACCTACCACACCCACACATAAAATGTATGCCACTGTCCTCAGGGAGGCAGAACAGGCAACAGCGAAGGGCAAGGCAGTGAGTGGCAATACTGGGATTTGAGCCCTGGTCTCCAGTTCCCAGATGGAGATGGCTGGACAAGCTACTCACCTTTAGCCGCCATTTCCTCATGATTAAGATGGGAACTGCGGTGTCTCTCTCTCATGAGGTTGCTGCAATAGCAGATGAAGCAGTGTGGCGCCTGGCTCATGTCAGCGCAGTCAAGGCGTGTTGTGGATGGGCGGTGGCACCCCGATGATGCCAGGCAGCACGTGTCCTGCAGAAAGCAGCAGCTTTCAGGAAAAAGTGAAGCGGAGGCTTATAAGCCCCCTTCTCAAAGGAACACCTGACATCCCAGTCAATACGATGATACATTAATACTAACACCACCGAAGAGTCACTTAAGTGTTCAACTAGTATCTATACGTGCATGGAAGAAAATCCCCACAAATTTGAGATTCAAAACTATTTTCTAAAGGCAAAACCTACAACCCATCTACAGGCCAGGTTAGATCATGTTAACACAATTTATATCTTTATTCCCAAAAAGGAAGTCACAACACTGTGAGGAAGGTGAGGGGTGGCCAGAACACCCCCACGTACACACCCCAACAGAACCAGGACACTCGGGTATGGATTTTCAGCAACAATTTTGAGTTGTTCAGCAACAATGCTGTGAAGAGTATTAATAAAGTAAATCAGACACCCATCCATTTCTGTAGCATGAAAGACTAAGTATTTAGCTGCTGAACACAACCAGGAAAGTTGTGGAAAATTAAAAAATCCAAGTGAAGGAAGAAGCCCAGAGAAGTGAGGGAAGCTCTGAAGCCAGCTTTTGCCCTAGGAAACGGACAATGAGCTTCCATTTTCGAGTCCAAGGGGGATAAAGAAGAAAGTCCAGGGCCTGCTCATGATAAGGAATCAAATATAGGAGACCTTAGCTCATAAAGCTGGAATCCCAAAGAACCACTCTTCAGTGTAACAGTGAACTTGAAATAAAATGCTCCACCTGAACCCCAAGGGGGTTAAGGAAAATTGCCTACTTTGAAGCTCAGCACTGAATGGAAGCAGGGAAATTTAACCCCTGATAATTTATAACCACAAGGCGGTGAGCTTCACAAAGTTTCACAGCACAAATCACACTGGTCCAACAAACTTTCAGCTGAGAATTTAGTTTAACATGGCCTTCTCACAGCCTTCTCTCAACTTACTGCCCCAAAGTACTCAGGAGAAGCAAACATTCTGACCTATACTCCAGTTTTAAAAATCTCTCCTTAGCTGGGTCTAATCTTGCTAAACGCATCTGTTGGATTTAAAAAATTCAATTATTGTAGTTTTCATTTCTAGATGTTCTATTTGGTTCTTTCCCAAATTTGGTCATAATTCTAAAGAAATTACCAAAATCTAACACAGAGAAAGAGTTGGAAAATAAAAAACAGATTAAGAGGCATGGAGGGTATAACAGTTTTAACATGTTATCAGAGTCATAAAAGGAAAGAGAATGAGGCAGAGGTAAATATGTGAAAACATAATAGCTGAGAATTTTTCAGAACTGACAAAAGACAAGTCAGGAAGCTCAGAGAATCTCAATCTGGATCAGGAAAAAAAAAAAAATCCACACAGAGATACATCATTGTGATGCAGAACAAAAAGAAGAGAGCTTGAAGACAGCCGGAGAGAAGGAGCCTGGCCTGCCTGCAAGGGACAGCAGACGACAACCGAAGCCAGCAAACAGTACAATAGTGACGTCAATGTGCTAAAAAGAAAAATAATCGCCAACTTAGAATTCTCTACCCTTCAAAAACATATTTTTTAAATGAGAGAAAATAAAAATATCTAAAGACAAACTAAAATGGAGTTTGCTATCAGCAGACTCACTAAAAGAAAATCTAAAGGAATGGAATAAAGTGTCTTAAAAACCACAAAAATTTCTCCTTTATTTTGGAGTAGGGCAAAGGTTTCTTAAACTGGACACCAAAATTACTAGCCATAAAAGAAAGAAAATAGATGAAATAGTTCTTATTAAAATTAGAACTTTTGCTTATTAACTGATACCATTAAAAGAGTATAAAATAGGCCCTGCCAAAGAGAAGATATTTGCAATATATAAATCTTATAAAGGGCTCAAATCCACAATATAGAAGTAACTCTCACGATTCAACTAAAGAAAAAAGATATGCCAATTTTTTAAAAAAGGCAAAAAACTTTTAACAGGCATTTCACAAAAGATGGTATAGCCACATGGCCAATAAACATGATAAAGTATTGATTTCTCTGATGATAAAGTAAATTAAAAACAAAATGAGATAACTGTATGTACCCACTAGAAATTAAAGAGTCTAAACTAAAATCGCTGAAAATACTGTGTTGGGAAGGACATAAAACAACTGGATCTCTCATTCATGGGTGGTAAGAGTCAGTTATTTGAAAGGACTGAAAAATATTTGCCAACCTCTGGCAAGGCTAATCAAGAAAAAACAAAAGAACAAACAATATCAGGAATAAGAAAGAGGATATCATTATAAATCTTGAATATTTTACACAGATAATAAGAGGATATTACATACAACTTTATACATTTAATCTGAATTTTCATATTTATCAGTATAAATTTCAAGAAAATTATAATTTACCCAAAATAACTCAATCAAAACTGACTCTAGAAAAAACCAGAAAATTTGAATAGTGCTGCAACCATTAAGTAAATTGAACCAGTGATCAAAAATCTTTCCACACAGAAAAGTTCATGCCCAGGTGGCTTTCAGTCAGTTCTGCCAAATATTCAAGGAAAAAGTAATTCCAGTTTTACAAAACTTTTCTGGAAACAGAATAAGAAGGAACACCTGTAACTTATAAGGTAGCGTAACTTTAAATGGAAAATCTGTTAACGATGAGAAAGGGAGGCTACAGGCACTCCTACTCATAAACATAGATGAAAAACAGCCGAAATATATACACACCTACACGCCCCCACGAGTATGTACACAGATATGTAAATGAATGTATATATATGTGTGTGTATATATGCAAACCAAATCCAGCAATGTAAAATAAGAATAATACATCATGACCCATGGGAGCTTGCAGCAAGAATGCAAGAGTACTTCAGAAAACCTATTAATATAATCCATCGATTTAACACACCCATTAAAGGAGGGGAAAAAACATATGATCATCTCAACAGATGCAGTAAAAAGCATGATAAAAATTCACCAAATAATAAATGAAGGGAACTTTCTTAACCTGATAATTGGGTATTTACAAAAACACCTCCAGCAAATACCACACTTACTGATGAAACGCTGAAAAGTATCCCCTTGAAATGAGAGCAAGGGAGCCCACTACCACCACTTCCATCAACACTGCACAGCAAATCCTGGCTAGCATAGGAAGATAAGAAAAGAAATTAAAGATGTAAAAATTGAACAGAAACAAAACTTTCACTACTCATAGATATATGATATAGACATATACCAGGAAAAATACAAAAGAAACTAAAAATACATTATTAGAATTAACAGTTTTTGGCAAGGTTTCTGAACACAAAAAACACACAAAAATCAATGATTTCTAAACACCAATGACAGACAATAAAAATAAAAGGACAAGTACAATGGCATCAAAAAGGCAAAGTACTTAGGAAGAAAATAATACATGAATAATGAAAAATTATAGAACTTAACTGAAAGACAATAAAGACCTAAACAGAGAGATATGTTCCAGGATTGGAACATGTCATAACATAAATATAAGTATGTCAATTCTACTGAAAGTGACCTTATAGAGCCGAGAGATTCCAATCAAATTCATAAAAGTTTTTGTGAAACTTAACAAGCTTATTCTAAAATCTGTATGAAAGTACAAAGGCTATGAATAGTCATGACAATCTTTGAGAACAAGGCAAGTGGACAAAGTTTCTCAGATATCAACCTGTATAGAGTTATGGTGAGTCAGACTGTGTGGCAATGGTGTGGTAAAAGACAACCGAATGGAACTGAAAAGAGCCCAGAATCGGACCCCTGCATGTAGGGACATCTGATGGATGACAGACTGGATTTGCAGATATGTGGGTAAAGTATGGACACAGTGCTGGAAAACAGTGAAATGCAATCCTTACCTCACATCGTACAGAAAAATCTCTTCCACTCAGGTTAAAGACTTAACTGAAAAAAAGCAAAACTATGTAGGAGATATTGAGAAGATGATATACAACAATATCTTTAAGAAATCCTTCCCTATTAGGAGGTCATAAATCAATAACGAAAAGTAGTAACCAACTCCTAACCAAAGAAGATATACAGATGGAAAATAAAGCACATGAAAAGATGCTCCACATCATATGTCATCAGGATATTGCAAATTAAATGCAGGATAATGCAAATTAAAACAACCAATGACCCAATACATACCTGTTGGATACCAGCATACCAGCACACTGACACCACCAAATGCTGGTGAGGATGTGAAGCAATAGGAACTCTCTCATTCATTGCTGGTGGGAATGCAAAATGGTACAACCACTTTGGAAGATAATTTGGCAGTTTCTCACCAAACACAACATACTCTTACCATACAATCCAGCAGCTGCGTTCCTTGTTCAAAGGAGTTGAAAACTTATGTCCACACAAAAACCTGCACATGGATGTTTACAGCAGTTTTATTTGTAACTGTCAAAAGTTGGAAGCAATGAAGATGCCCTTTAATCAGGCGAATGGGTAAACCATGGAACATCCAGACGATGGAATATTATTCAGTGCCAAAGAGAAATGAGCTATCAAGCCATAAAAAGACAGGAAATGAACTTAAGTGCATATTACTAAGTGAAAGAGGCAAATAAATGAAAAGGCTACATATTGTATGATTCCAGCTATTAATACATGACATGGTAAAAAGATCAGTGGTCGCCAGGGGTAGGGAGAGATGAATAGTCAGAGCATAGAGGATTTTTAGGGCAGTAAAACTATTGTGACACTATAATGATGGATACATGTCATCATACATTTGTCTAAACTCACAGAATGTACAATACCAAGAGTGAACCCTAATGTAAACTATGAACTTTAGGTGATAATGATTTGTCAACGTAGGTTCATCAACTGTAACAAATCTGTTACTGTGGTGGGGGACGTTGATAATGGGGAAACTACGTTTGTGTGGGCAGGGGATACAGGGAAACTCTACATACCTTTTGCTCAATTTTCCTGTGAACTTAAAACTGCTCTAAAAAATAAATTCTATTTTAAAAAGTAGAAATAATAAAGAAAAAAGATTAATCATCACATTAAAGTTAATTTTTATTCACCAAAGAGTACCATCAAGAATGGGAAAAAGACAAGCCACATCCTGGCAGAAGATATCTGCAAATATTTAACCAACCAGAATTGGTATCCAGAATATAGGAGGAATTCCTATGAACTGCTAAAAATGGGCAAAAATACTAGAAATGAAAATTGTAACTACAATTCGTGCCTAAAGCCCACTAAATTGGCAAAAATTAATAAGCCTGACAAAATTAAGTATTGCCAAGGATGCAAAGTAAACTCTCACCCAGTGCTGGAAGGTGGTCCATTTGGAAAGTTACATATATACACATTTTAGCTCAGCATCTTTACTCCTAGAAAAATTCTGGCACACTTATAAGAGACATGTACAGTGGTGTTCATGACAACACTGCTTCTAATAGCAAAGGAAACAACAAAAAAAATACAAACAACTCAAATAGCTACCAAGAATAGAATAACAAAAAAACTCGAAACAACAAAAATATCTACCAACAATAGAATTAATACATATCATAGTATATTCATACTGAAGGGGTTAAAATATGTTTTTCTGGCATACTATTTATGTTAAAGACACCTGAGAAACAGCAGGTACAAAAAGATCACCTTGACCTTTGTGCTGTTTCTTAAGAGCAGCAGAGGAATTCCCCCGTGAATGGTACTCACCATGCTAGAGGGAGAGGCAGCACCCTTATCTTCAGTGACGAGGAGTTGAGACCAAGAGGATACTGTCCAGATTCTGTTAGAATAACTCTTATTTTTTAAGCCTCCCCACATAATTTAGTCATATTTTTAGTTTACTATTCTTTGTCCAATTCAGTATATAAGTAAGTGACTCTAAAGGCTTCTTTGGGACTTCATTTCTTTTAGAGGGCTCTGTATCACATAAAATTTTTATTACATAAATCTGTATGCTTTTCTTCTGTTAATCAATCCTATGTCAATCGAATTCTCAGAGCCAGCTGGGACCCTAAGAAGATGGAGGGGAGTTTTTCTATCCCTACAAGACAATGGAATACTATTCAGTAATAAAAATGAACTGATTTTCAAATTAACACAGGTGATCCTCAAAAGTACACTAAATGAAAGAGTATAATGATATAATAATGTATGTAAATTCAAAAACAGCTAAAACTAAACAGTATCTTAGGCAGAGATGCATACACAATTGTGAAAACTATGACGAAAAGCAAGTGAAAAATTATCACAATAATCAGACAGTGACTACCATAGGCAGAATGAGGGTATGTGACAGAGAAGGGGCACCCGGGCCTGGCACTGGTAATGCCTCGTATTTCAGTATGGGCAGCTGGTGCACTGGTGTATGCTTTATTCTTTAAAGAACACAATTACAGCCAGGCATGATGGCTCACACCTATAATCCTAGCACTCTGGGAGGCAGAGGCAGGAAGATCACTTGAGTTCAGGAGTTTGAGACCAGCCTGAGCAAAGAGCAAGATCCCATCTCTACCAAGAATAGAAAAATCAGCCAGGCAGTAACATGCACCTGTAGTCCCAGCTACTTGGGGAGCTGAGGCAGAAGGGCAGCTTGAGCCCAGGCATATGACACCACGGCACTCCAGCCTGGGTGACAGAGCAAGACTCTGTCTCGAAAAAAAAAAAAAAAAAGAAAGAAAATGAAAAAAAAAGTACGCAATTACGTGTTATATACTTTTTCTGTATTTATGATATTTTACAATATAATGAAATTAATTTATCACATTCTCATTTAACTTTTTGTAATAAAATACTTTATTGGTACCATTTAATGTCAAAAACATAGGAATGTTTCCATTCCTTAGCTTCCATCTTTAAATTAAAAGCTAGTTTAAAAAAAGAGGAGCAAAATTATCATTTGATTCTTTCAAAAAACAAGCTGTAACTTACCTTTGCAAATAATTAAGTTCTCTCACTTTAAATACTGTAATTCACTGGTCTTCAAAATAAATAATTGTATATAAAAAGAGACAATGGCATGAATTATTTTGCAGAGAACATTTTACATATCTTAAAAAAAACCCTAAATACTACCCCAACTTAAAACTTGTAATAATTAGTTAAGAGTTATTATAAAATTGAATTCATGTAGCACCTAGAAATTTGTAATATTTCAGATATTATTTACTGTGAAAAAATGTAATGATTTTTCTTCTGTGAATTTCCAGGGGTTTATGTACACACTGAATTCAATATAGGTCCCTTTTAAAAGCCAAAGGTTGAAAAATTTATGCATGTCTTTCATCTCATATCCAATTTCTGGACCTAGCAATTGACCTGATAGTGATAAATAACACAGTACAGTCCTGTCGGAATATAATTTCTTATTCACCTTGTCTCATTAATATAATTTATATTTCAATTAAAACATTCTATATGCAAGCAATACGTTTCTCTAAAATATTCTGTAATTCAGATTTCCACTTAGACTACCTTCCTCTCCTCCCCTTTTCTCAAATCAGAATGATCTGATGGATACCTCATTAAATTGTTTTTTCTCCCCACAGTGAAAACTCTTTCAACTCAAAGTATTATAATAATACATACACATATAGCATATATTAACATATTAGAAAATAAATGATAATAAATACGTATGTATCTATGCTAAATGAGAAAACATAAAGCAAAAAACAAAGAAAACCATGCTATGCTCATCTTTTCTGAACCACCACAGGAAGGCCCTGATGTAGCTGGTTCACATAAACTGATGTTTCCAGACATAGCTAGTATCCTGTGCTCTACCATAATTACTCTGTTAAAAATGTTTCCATGTTTTTTTGTTTGTTCAAAACAGTCTATAGAAACTTTGCTAATCCTGAACATGATAATAATGCAATAACACATTCTATTTTTAATCATTCTGTTTTCTACTATTACCCATTTGCTTAAAGACAGACATTCAGGGGGCTAAGCAACATTAAGTTAAGGGGTTTTGATTTCTGCCTTCTCTGATTGAGGATTTCAGATGTGTCATTTAATTATTCCCTGCTTCAGTGAAAAAGGATTTTTCAAGCCCTTCATTTAAAAATCAAACAGGGTGACAGTGGTAGGCAGGTGAAGACACGCGTCCACACGCTATGTCCATGACACTCTGTCCCCTCTGTAGGACTGTGCTGCTCCTGCCTCCCCACCCAGATGCAATCAGGACACTGCGACCCCGTGTGTAGCCAGCACATGGGCACCAGGCAGAAACTAACTCGAAACAACTTTTGGTACGAATACCAGATTTCAATTTGTTGATTATTCCATGGTGTAGTATTCTCACAAAACAGAGGCTTTGTGCAGAAACACTTGTTTTTTCTTCTCATATCAAGTTGAAATGCTAAAGTAAAGTAATGCCAGGAAGAATGTGAAAAATGAACACATCGTCTCTGAAAGAGGCACTGCATCTGGGATTGGAATTAAGGCTAAATAAACAGTACTGGTTTGTGGTTCAGACTGTGATGTGTTAATGATTACATCAACCAACAGCTTCACTGTTTGTCCTGTATGCCTGTTTATGAAGGTGTGTCTCTATTTCCTCCCGGAAGACCAGCATTCCCAGGTGGGAGTGAGAGGCCTCATTCATGGCTTTGGACTGGATGCACATGCGGTACTGCTCAGGGGTGAGCTCGTCAGCACAGCGCTTTTCATGCCAGAGGTGGAAAAGACCAGGAACTGGAGTCCGAATCACCATGAGGTCACCATGTAAGTATTTTCGATAAAGGTGAACGTCTTCTCCACCCCAACCTTTTACTTCCATGTCAAATCCACCTGCAAAATCAACACTGACATCATAAGTAACTGTTTCATAGCCAGAGCACAGAGAAACATCCTGCTTCAAATGAGACGGCATGGCACAACACAAAGACACCTATGTGAAGGAGTGACTTCCTAGTTTGAAGTCCAGTGACAGGCCGACATTTAGACTCTAGCAGCTCAAAGTCAGTCATCAAGCGTATCAAAATGAGATTAAATATTTGAAAACACTTTGTAAACTTCAAAGTTCTACAGAAAATCTATAGAAAGTCAAATAAAGGAGAAGAAAATATAAATCACCTATAATCTCACCACCATTAATATTTTATTGTATTTTCTTTCTATCCTTCTAGACACAAAGTTTTCTGGGTTACAGAAAACTTACCAGAGGGGAAATCAAAATGGGCCACGCTGGAGATACAAAATTGAGAATGGGCACACAGATGATTTACAGCCATGGGAATGAATGAAATTATTGAAGACGTTTACAAGGAAAACAGGGCTTAGGTCTAAGCACTAAGAAATACCAGTTTATAGAGGTTAAACAGAGGCAAGGAAAGATAAGTCAGCAAAACAGACTGAGAAGTGATGCCAGATGAGGGAGAAAATTCTGGAAGGTGCCATCACAGTAGTCAAGTGAAAAAAGTGTCTTGAGGAAGAAGTTGTCAGGTGTGTGCTGCTCAATCGAGAACTTAAAAAGAACTAAGTGGACCTGGCAGCAAAGATGTTAGTTATAACCTTACCCAGAACAATTCTGGTGGAGCCCTGGGGCAGAAGGCTAACTAGGGGAACTGACAGGTGAGGCAGAGGGAGACCACTTCAAACTGGGTGCAAGCTGAGCAACTAACTCTTTTTTTTTTTTGAGACAGAGTCTCACTGTGTTGCCCGGGCTAGAGTGCCATGGCGTCATCCTAGCTCACAGCAACCTCAAACTCCTGGGCTCAAGCGATCCTCCTGTCTCAGCCTCCTGAGTAGCTGAGACTACAGGCATGCGCCACCATGCCCGGCTAATTTTTTCTATATATTTTTAGTTGTCCAATTAATTTCTTTCTAATTTTAGTAGAGATGGGGTCTCGCTCTTGCTCAGGCTGGTCTTGAACTTCTAAGCTCAAACAATTCGCCCGCCTCGGCCTCCCAGAGTGCTAGGATTACAGGCAAGAGCCACCGCGCCCGGCCCTGATCCTATCAATTCTATTGAACTTTAATTCCTCTCAATTTATATGGCCAAAATCTGTGCAAATCAGCAAAGGCAAAGTCCCAAAGGGCCCAGGAACAGGGAAACCAACCATGAAAGGCCCCAAACACTTCAGAGAAGTGGCAAATCTGTTCCTCCATCTGAACCAAAAACTGTGTTGGGCAACATAGCCTGGAGGTGGCATGTTTTTAGGGTATAGTTAATATTAAATGTTAATCTGTTCTCTTAAAATATCATAACAACTTTTTTGCTCGCCATACCCAGTTTTCAAAGTGCATTTCTATTCATTATTTCAGAGGGGACTTGACAACATGAGGCTGTCAGGGAAGATGTTACTGTGCCTGTATCGTGGACAAAGGTAAACTTAATACATTATGGGATGTGCTGAAGGTCAGACGACTAAAACTAAATGGAGGGGCCAGAACTTCCAGGACAATACCAACTCACTGTGGGGGGATCCCACTGTGAAGGGCTATGCTATCATTTCAAACTTTGTCTTACAATGCTTCCACTGAAAAAAGGGGAACTTCAGAAAAATATCAGACTCCAAATGTTACACTATTTTCAGCAGGACAGCAATGCAGGCTACACTTCCTGCAGAGATGCTCTCTGGGGTCCATCTCTTCCCCATGCATCAGCATTTCACTACACTGAACAGTGTTAGGACTAAGTGGGCCAGGAGAGGATTAGAAACTTTTTCTTGAGATGTTTTTGTGTCAATAGCTCTTTTTTTTAAAAAAATGGGATTTTGATGGAGTTATCTTGAATATGGTTAGTTTTTTTAAAAAAAATTAAAAGAATTAAAAAACATAAATGGAGGAAAAATCATTGCAACATTCCAAATTTTTCAGATCTGTGCATGTATCTTTGAACAAGTAACAAAAAGTCCTCTATCTTCTTTCCACTATTAGAACATACATAATTACTATGACTAAACAAGAACAAAATAATTCAAACAGCAAACTCTAATGTTGACATTTAATACTTGAACCTAAAGACAAAGGCTAAGCACGGAGCTCCGTCTTGGTCACACGAAGTCCCGTTGCTGGTTCATGATATGAAGACATTATTGAGTTTGACCAAAAGTCACAACTTGGGCTTCAAGGCATGATGTCCTCATGCTATGGCAACATGCAGCCACTTAAGTTGTATTTGTGTGGGGAATCAACAATAAAAAATACTTTCACTCTCCCTCTATTTAAAATAGGAGATCTATTCTTCAGCTATCTTTATATTCCAAAAGAATAGCAAATATTTCTCAAGCAGATCCACCACTCACAAAACCCAGCAATAGCCATATGATAACAGGAGGGTTATTCTTGAACTCAATAAAAACACGAGATCTCATTTTGTATTATGCTAATTTAAAAATAAAAATAATTAAAATAAAAATCATAGACTTTTTTTTCTTTTTTGAAGGAAGTAGCACTCATGCATGTCTTTCCATCTTTCCTTGAGACTGATCAGGCCAAATTAACCTAGGCAAATGCATGCAGGTGGAAGAGTAAAATACAAGTTTTCTACTCTACGAATATCTTGAAAAAGACTGGGCGTGTACGCACATTCCGGGCAACTTGAATCTATGCTCCCAGGTTGCAATTATCAAGCTTGGCCCAAGTAAACTTTCTACTTGTATTAAGAAAAAAAAAAGGGCATGTCACTCTTTATTAGAGTTACTCTCAACTTCAGATTCTTGCTTACAGGGTTACCTTTGAGAAAGACTGCCTTAAGAATGAATGTGCCTGATGTAAGCAGTGTGGCAAGTGGTTTTGAGATTAAACTTTTACACTATAAACATATGCTTTATAATTAAGAGACCACAGGCCTATCTGAGTGACTAAGAAGCACTTTTTTTTTTTTTCTGGAACTTCAGGAAAGAAATAACGTGCCTGGGCTACTATCAGATGAGCGTGCCTTGTTCTAAGACCTTCCAACTCAGTCCCACAATGCAGGGAACTGCTCGGTGCTTACCTATTCTGATAGCTGTAGTAGGCAGCGTCTCGAGGAATTGTACACAGCTGCTTCCCATAGCAGCACAAAGTCTGTGGGGAAAACTCATACTGCAAAAACAAAGGAAAATACTTTTACATAAAAATATATTCCATTTACTGTCCTGTAATGTTCTAGTCCACCACAGAGTTAAATTTAGCTAATTACTTCTGTTAGTACAATTTTAGTAACTATTGAAAGACATTTTGGGATAAAATGTGACAGAATTAGTGTGGCATCGGTTTCAGGAGACATGTGTCACAGACATGTGAAACGGACACCAGGGCAGTCAGGAATGCTCTATCATGGCCTCCCTGTCAGCACCCGCCACACGGCTTCTGCAGGTACAGACTGTGTCAGGAGAGACCACACGATACGTGCGTGCATCCCAGCACACAGCGTGGTCAGAATGTTGAATCTTTCATGTTAGTGTAACACGCTTGTTGGCAGTATTAACCAGGAAAATTCATTTTCCAAAAAAACTTAAAACTGTACCTTGCGTCCACAGCAATATCCAAGGGACTGCATGACAGGGTCAATTTCTTGCTCAAAGACCTCTGCGAGTTTACTGCAAAACTTATAGACCCGGGATGTCTTACGATTATAGAGCCAGGCATTGTTGAACATAAGCCAGACATCATCCACATACTGCCAGGGCTCTTGGTATTGCCCTGTATCCAGCTTCCGCTTAATGGTAGAAAGGTCCATGGGATTCTTCACAATGTCAAAATAATCCTTAAAAACAAAATGGTCTCAGTCTAGGGGATACTCCAAATTCCAAATGCCAGCCACTTGGCAGCTTCCAAATGGCAGCTTTATACTAAAATACATTAGAAATAGAAAATACCAGAAGAACTTCTGTTCCCAATAGTAAGAAACGGGAATTGAAAAAAAATAACTTCTGATGTTACTCTGATTTTACATGTTAAAACTATAATTAATTTTTTCTTTTCTTTTCTTTCTTTTTTAAGAGACAGGGTCTTGACTCTGTCACGCAGACTTGAGTACAGTGGCGAGATCATTGCTCACTGCAGCCTCAAACTCCCAGACAAAGGCAATCTTCCTGCCTTAGCCATGTAGCTGGGACTACAGGTGCCACCATCATACCTGGCAAATTTTTTCTTTCTTTCTTTTGTAGAGTCAGGGTCTCACTATGTTGCCCAGGCTGGTCTCAAACTCCTGGCCTCAAGTGATCCTCCCACCTTGGCCTCCTACAGTGCTGGAGTGCCAGGATTGACAGGCGTGAGGCACCACACCCAGCCCAATATTTTCAAGTATGATCAAATTACTTCAAAGGAAAGTTAAAGAAAATATGTTAAAAGATACTTTTAATAAAAATTTTTAAAAATAAAGATTTTAATTCACTGAATTAAAACAATGAAGAAATTTATCATACAATGTGTATTTCTAGAGACTGACTGCCCTCCCTTACCCCTCCCCAGACAGGGTCTCACTCTGTCACCTAGGATGGAGTGCAATGGAGTGAGCAGAGCTCACCGCAGTCTCAAATTCCTAGGCTTGAGTGACCCTCCTGCCTAAGCCTCCTGAGTAGCTGAAATTACAGGTGCGCACCACCGTGCCTGGCTAATTTCTTTGTATTTTTTGTAGAGATGGGGTCTCACTATTGCCCAGGCTGGTCTCAAACTTCTGGCTTCAAGTGATCCTCCCATCTTAGCCTCCTAAAGTGCCAGTATTACAGGGGTGAGCCACTGTGTCTGGCTAGAGATTTGCTCTTGATCCTAGCAAGCAGAATGGAATTTCAAGATAAACATAAACACGAAACTAGTAACTATTACTAAATAGAATTTGTTGGGTCCTCATGGACTTTGCAAGTCTACCCAGGAGTATCAGAGAGGCCAAAGTATTTTATAATCGATGCTCACCAATTCTTGAAGCTGCTCCTTTTAGACAAAGGCTTATCCAAAGCCCCAAATACAAAGTGAGGCCCCAGGGGCCCAGGCTACAGTGAGTGGCTGGAGCCCCTGTGCATGCTTCCCCACCTTAATGTGCCCCTCCTTGGACCTGGGGCTCCACTGATGGTGAAATTGAAAGAAATAAAACATTGTTGACAGACAACAGTTAATGTATTTTTACTTATTAACATAAGTTAATATAGTAACTTACCGGAATTCCTAGGAGCTGGGGATCTACAGGCTGCCGGAAAGGCAAGGACTCTGGATCCTGTCGGTACAGTGCTTCCAGGGTCGGCATGAGGGCCTGGCGTAACTCCTCTGGTTTAAAGACTGCAGTCAGAAAACATCAAGACAAGACACCATGTAGAAGGTGCTCAGGCCCCTCCTACATCACATTTACAATGGAAGCCTCACGGCTGCTACCTCCAGTCACACACCTCCAAGGCACTCAAGGGGCTCTTGTCCATCACCACAAGAGTCCTGGGACTAAAGCCTTAATTCAGTGATTCTGAAAGCACAGTGGCGTTAGTGTTTAAAAAACTGTATTCAGGTACTAAGGCAAAATATGAAACTTAGAAGTTTGCTTCTTCAATGAAAGGGTTTCCAACATTAAAAATCTGCTGAAATAGAAAATAAAGCTAACTTCCAAATCTGCTTCACTGATCAAACTGGGTAGTAAACAAAGCCATTTCACTGGAAGGGACCTTAAAAAATCCTCTGATGAAACTTTTCTGTCCTTGGCTGAATAAAACTGAGGCTACTTGAGACAAATTGTTTTGACTTACAACTTCATAAACAAGGTATACAGTGACAGAGCTACAAAAATAAGTACTTTTCTAAAAAATTCTGTAATGTTCCCTCCCATATTCACCAATGCCAATTTCTCCAACCCCTTAGCCATCCTATTTCCTACTACACTTTCTGTTGTCACCAATACAAAAATAAACACTGGCTGCCAAATACAAAACTCTTCAGTGCTGGAGGCAGGTGAGTGAGCAGTCGCTGTGTTGTGCCCCCATGTGGCTCAAATGCACTTTTGCACAGAAACAAGACGAGGTAAATATGTCTAAGGAATTCTGATGACTTAGGTCATAAGTGATGCAAATTTGTATCTTGAAAAGACTTTCTACAACAGATATGTAGTAAACCACAATTTAAAAATCAGATCAAAATAGGGTAACATTTAAAGTTCCAGGAGGGAAGTAGCATGCATCTGGTATACGGGCCCATCATCATTTCTGTCTGGGGTAGGGGTGGTTTAACTTGCCGAATTTTGGAAGGTACCATCTGATTTCCATCAGGTGAAAGTAAAGGTTAAGGGTGAAATCCAACTTAACACCCTCACTCTAGAAATGAAAACTGTAGTACCAAGAAGTTTCCCCAGAGTTTATTCCCAGCTCAGCCAGGGACTGATTGGGTCTCCTGACCAACATCGAGCAGACCCTGCCTCCTCACTGGGACATCTGGATGCTTGAGACCTCAGATTGCTGCTTGAGATCTGGGTGAGCAAGTAAAAATCCGAAAGCAGCACTCCCCCAGCACTCTAAGCACAAAGGCCAGGCCTAGTAAGCAGACGTGCCCTCCAGCAGTGCTAGAAACACATGTACATCCTTGCTTCCTGTTAATTCCTTTTCTTCTGTTGTTTTGTACAGAGATGAAGTAGCACTTGGTGTTCTTTCAGTAACTCTTTATAAGAAAATATTTAATGAATAGCTTTTCATTCCCCTAGATGAGGGGTTGGTAAATTATGACCAACAGGCCAAATCTGGCCAGCTCCTTGCCCTTTTCTGGCTTGAGAGCCAAGAATGGATTTTATATTTTTTAATGATTGGGAAAAAAAGAAAAGAGTATTTCATGACATATGACAATTACACAAAATTCAAATTTTAGTCTCCAAAAATAAAGCTTTATTGCCACACAGTCATGCTAATTCATTTATAAGATGATCTATGGCTGCTTCTGCACGATGGCAGAGTCGAGCAGTTGTGACACAGACCTTACAAGGCATGAAGCCTAAACTGGACTATCTGGACCTTTACAAAAAGAATCTGCTGACTCCTGCTCTAAACCCTGTCTTCTCCCTGGTGGGAATCAAATGTGACAAGGCCTCACTTTGGTGGCTGATCATTCATTCATTCACTCATTCACTAAACAATGGTTAAAAACTACGCTGAGAAAAGCATTTTCAAACTCCTGTCTTAAACCACTACATTTATGTAGTAAGACTCCAAATGAGCTGAAGTAAATGTCAGAAGCTGTATCTGAATCACATTCTTTGCTACCAATTAGTGTGGAATACCATGGAGTTTGTCACCCCACCTCTCTGGCCTCAAAATCTTCTCCATTCAATTAGGGCCGTGTGCCACATCAGCAATTCTCAAAATGGTTCACAGACCCCTTGGAGACCCTCGTGCTGTCTCATATGGCAGTCGCCAGCCATACATACCTACTGAAATCTAAATGAAGCAATATTACATAAGAAAAAAAAATTCATTTCCTTAGTCACCTTTGTCACATTTTCAGTGCTCAGGAATCATAAGTGGCTGGTGGCTACCACACTGAGAGCACAGATACAGAATATTTCCATCACTGTAGAAAGTTCTAGCACTGTCCTAGGCCCTTTCTATGGGTCTGTAACATCAAAATTATTTTACTAAGCCTAAAATGATTTTCATAATAACACCAAGTCATCATCTGCCTTTTGCACATGTTGCTACTTGCATAGATGGGACAAAAGTAATGGAGAGTAAAATTGCTGACATCTTAGCAAAACAAACAAACCAACAAAACAAAATCAAAGAAAAAGAAAGGCAGAGGCATCAAACTCTACTCACTATCACCTTCTCTGCTGCTGTTGTGCACTCTGAGAAAAAAATGCCAGCCACACTTGAGAAAGATACCCTTGATGAGGTAGTAAAAAGTGTTACTTTTATTAAATCTCCACCTTTGGTACTGGTACATCTCTTTTATTCTTTTTTCTTTTTTGAGACAGAATCTTGCTCTGTTGCCCGGGCTAGAGTGTCATGGCATCAGTGTAGCTCACAGCAACCTCGAACTCGTGGGCTCGAGCAATCCTCCTGCTTCAACCTCCTGAGTAGCTGCGACTACAGGGGCAGGCCAGCATGCCCAGCTACTTTTTTCTATTTTTAGTTGCCTGGCTAGTTTTTTTTTTTGTTTGTTTTTTTAGTAGAGATGGGGTCTCACTCTTGCTCAGGCTGGTGTTGAACTTCTGAGCTGTGATCCTCCCACCTCGGCCTCCCAGAGTGCTAAGATTAAAGGCATGAGCCACCGTGCCCAGCCCATGTCTTTCATTCTGTGTGATGAAATGGGATGTTTGCATAAAGCATGTGTCCTGCATACAATGGTCATCTTGGGAAACAGCACTTGTGTGAGTGCTGGGATCCAGAGCTGAAGTAGTGCCTTGTTCTGATGGTATGTGGTAGACATTTTCTCAAATATCAACAAATATGGCCAGTTACTTCAAGGGCAACTGACAGTATTTGTCCCAATGATAAAATTTGGGTTTTCATCAAAAATTAAGAGTTTTGGAAAACCTGTATCTGTCTTATAAGCTCAACAGCTTCTCAAAACTTGTAAGACTTGTTTGAAGAAACTGATGGTGATATTAACAAGGATGAAAAATCCGCCATAACTCAGTGAACAAAAATTCTCCACATCACCAAAGGATAGTGTCACAAAAACAAAACAAAAACCACCCAAGGACAAAAGATCCATTCGAAGTATATGATAGACCAGTGGATTCTAATGTCACAGAGTATCAAGAATCCCGTGCCATAGATTCAGGTTCCATGCTTGCGACTACCCTTTCAGAAACCTTCTCTTGTTGAATTTTGGTACAGTATCAAAGAAGAACATCCACAATTACCTGATAGGGTCATTAAAATACTCCCTTTATCAAATACTTATCTGAGATTGGATTTTCTTCATATACCTCAAAACAACATTACCACAACAAAGTGCACCAGAGGCAGATGTGCAATCCAGCTGTTTCCTTAACTCCCTTCAAAGAGTTGCAAAATTGTAAAATGACGTCACTATTCTCACTCTTTTTGTTTTAGAAGTTTTTTTTCTTTTTTGAGACAGAGTCTCACTCTTTTGCCTGGGCTAGAGTGAGTGCCGTGGCGTCAGCCTAGCTCACAGCAACCTCCAACTCCTGGGCTCAAGCAATCCTCCTGCCTCAGCCTCCCGAGTAGCTGGGACTACAGGCATGCACCACCATGCCCAGCTAATTTTTTCTATATATTTTTAGTTGTCCGATTAATTTCTTTCTATTTTTAGTAAAGACAGGGTGTTGCTCTTGCTCGGGCTGGTTTCGAACTCCTGAGCTCAAACAATCCGCCCGCCTCGGCCTCCCAGAGTGCTAGGATTACAGGCGTGAGCCACCGACCTGGCCTAGAAAAGTTATTTTTAATAAAAATGCATTTCTTATGGGTACTATGTAACAGATTTATTATTTTAAATAAATTAAATATTTAAAAAATGTCTCAGCCGGGCGCGGTAGCTCACGCCTGTAATCCTAGCTCTCTGGGAGGCCGAGGCAGGCGGATTGTTTGAGCTCAGGAGTTCAAAACCAGCCTGAGCAAGAGTGAGACCCCGTCTCTACTAAAAATAGAAAGAAATTAATTGGACAACTAAAAATATATATATAAAAAAAAAACTAGCCGGGCATGGTGGTGCATGCCTGTAGTCTCAGCTACTCGAGAGGCTGAGGCAGGAGGATCGCTTGAGCCCAGGAGTTTGAGGTTGCTGTGAGCTAGGCTGATGCCACAGCACTCTAGCCTGGGCAACACAGTGAGACTCTATCTCAAAAAAAAAAAAAAAAGACAAAAAATGTCTCAGTTTTAATTTCAAATAGAATAGACAGTGATAGGTAATCCACACAAAATCTCTCTAGGGTCCTCAAATCTTAAGAGCATAAAGAGGTCTGAGGCTTGCATTCCGTGACCTCCAGAGTCCTAAACAGCTGCACAGTCTCAGCCTCCAGCACTGCTGTTATCATTCTCAAATGTGTTGCCCGCAGGCCTGAACTTTCTGAGTTTCAGTTCACATTTCTAAGGGTCACTTGACAATTTTCCAATACCCTGTTACCTTCTTACTTTGGACACATCTCAAATGGATTCCACTCAACTTCCACTCAAGGCTGGCTTACTCCACACCTCTCAGAACCCAAAGCTTGCGGTCTCTTCCTCTTCCCCATCCTGCTGCACAGGTCACTAGGCACTGCCCTCGCTCCACTGTCCTGACTCTGTTTCCTAATTGCATCAGCAGAAACCTACCATATCTCCAGTACACGTATGTGTTGCTATAATGATCATTTTCCTAAAAATCACAGCTTTTTGGTCATTTTCCTACTCAAATACTTCATTCGTTCTTCACACCTTGCCAAATAAAGCCCAAACTTCTTAGCCTGTTGAAGGCCTCAGACACATTTTCAACACCGGGCCCCCAGCTGGTGCCATCTCAGAAGACGGCCCTGTAGTCCGGGAGCCCTCGGAACTGCAGCTCAGTTTTTTATTCACCCTATAAACCCTGTGGGCCACAGGGCTGGAGTCCATTTCTAAGAGGTAAAACTTGGGGAATGGCAGGCAAGGAAGATAACGGAGATGGGATTACTTGTTTGCTTTAGCTTTTAATCCTCCGTGCGGACTCATAACACAATGGAAAAACAGCAGAGGTCGGCAAGTTTAAAAGAGACCTACTTTTCTTGCGCGGCTGTGACGGAGATGTTGACTGGGCGGCTATACCATTACTGTTGCTCTCCTCTTCCTCTTTAGCTTCCACTTTCACCTCAGGTTTCTTTTCGTCCACTTCCATCGGTTCTGATTTCTGCTCTGTTGTATCTGTTTCTTCTTTAACCTGGGAAGATTCTTGTAAATCCTCCTCCATCATCTTTAGAAAAACAAAATTGCATTCATCATTCCTCCTCTTTGTCAGAAGAAGGAAGGGAGCACTGGTGTCCAGTAAGGAACCTCGATACAAGTACTGTGTAATCAATCCTAAATTTGAAAATGTTTAAATGTAAAGGTGCTTAGAAAATTATATATGCTCAGTATTTTCACAGATAAATATTTCTAATTTGGAATAAGAATCTCTTTGAAAATTGAAACAGGATCAAAAGCCCTTGCTCAGAGGTAGGAGGTGTGGTATGAGACAGCAAGGAGCAGTGGGAACTTTGACTAACTGGAGAGCCAGTACCCCATCTGGAGGCCACAGCTGGTGATCACAACCAGACTGCTGTCACCCAGGGATGCAAGCACAATTCTGAAAGCTTCTCACTTTTTAAGAAAAGCCAGAAATCAGGGGTTTTATTTGCAATTTCTTGATTTTTATAATACTGTGTGGGCCAAACAAAACACATTTACAGGCTGGATCCTGCCCATGGTCTGCCAGTTTTCAGCTTTTGCCACAGGTTAATTAGTAAATGAATCCATCACCCCTTCTGCAGTCCACCTCTGCAGAACTAGAAATGAATGAAGAGTGTTAAAGAAAGGGTCATCGGAAGATTCAAACATTTAAAATATAAGCCAGTGTTCTTCATTTCTGGCAAAATAAAATAAACCCATACCCTGTATTTTAAAATGAATAACCAATCTGTTTTTAAGACACTGCAACTTGAAGTCACATCAAACAGAATATTGAAACAAAATCCAGGGACATCCATGCAGACCCTCAGCGCTGCCAGGATAGAGCTTCCACATATGGCCATTGCCTCTCCCTGGGTCTGGCACCCACCTCAGATCGAGGTTCCCCCTTGGATTCACCAGGGTCAGGCTCCACGTCCTCAGGAGGGACCTCGGCCTTCATTTCCAGCACAGGCACGTCTGGTCCTGGTTGCTGGGAGTTGGTTTCAGCGCTGGCCACCGAGGAGGGCGTGGGGACCCTGTTATCAATGCTGGCTGCTGCCTGGGAAAGCTGTGAAGAAACCCAAATCATTCAACTCTGTAAACAGACAACATAATGACCTCCAATTCTTTCACTCATCCAAGCTACAATTTCTTGTTAACATTTCTTAATACTAACCTACTAGGCACCCCTATGTGAGAGAACTGAAGAACAGAACTTAAAACAGGAGTGAGTTTTAGAGGAAGTCACCATCAGCCAGAAGCACAACTCACTTCTTGCCAAGAATTCAGAGAGGGAAGGACAGAGAATTAAAAATTTTGGCACAAAATTACTTTCTCAAAGTTTTCTAGCTAAGTCATGGAACCTCCTATTTTAAAATTAATTTCATTCAGTAACGCTGCTAATGTTTATGGTAAAGGCTGAATTATAAATGTCCAAGCAGACCTGAAGGGTGGGGAATCAAGTGCCAATATGGAAATGGTGTATAATTAGCCAAGTCAGCTACAGGCACAGTGGTGACAGTGGAATAAGCACACATTCAGAGAAGGAACCACTAAGAATTCTTAACCTGCAAAGTCCTGTCCAGTGGAGTTTTAAGTAAACAAACAAAACATAACATAAAGTTACAAAGGGATCTTATTTAAAGACAAAAATGTAGAATAAGGATAAATAAGTGCATTCCTCTATGGAGAAATATGAATAATAATGTCATCTTGGGGTTGTTGGGATTAATTTGGACGTTTAATAAATAAACATCCTCAGTACATCTTGAACTCCTGGCCTTAAGCAATCCTCCTGCTTCAGCCTCCCAAAGTGTTGGGATTATAGGTGTGGGCCACCGCATGTGGTCCCTTCCTTGAACATTTGATGGTGTGGCCCAAATATCCTCAGTATGTAAGAATAAAGTTAACATAGCTGAGGAGGTGGGGGTCTAAGACAGACTGATAAGAAACGGATACTAATATTTCACTGAAACTTGGGAGAGGAGTGTGGAGGGATGGGTGCAGTCTGAGGCCCGGGTCAGCAAAGGCAGTCCAGACTAGAAGGTCCCAAGTCTGGTACCGAGGCAGGCCTCAGACATGCTCAAAGCTGTGATCCGCCACATCACCTCACTTCCACCCCCATGAAGGAGCAGGCAGGTGTGAGCCACAGGCAGCACTAACCTAGATCCGTCATTTTGTCATGAAAAAGTAAAGGCTTCTCTAGTCTGAAAACAAGGCTGACAGACCAGGTCAAAGAACATACCATTAGGAGCGTGGCAGTTTACCAAACCCACAAAACATTAGCAGAAAAACTACTATAAACTTGGAAGACATCAATCTAGGAGAGTTAATGGTCCCTTATAAAGTTAAAAAATTCTATGTGTGGCCCAGGCATGGCAGCTCATTCTTGTAATCCCAGCACTTTGGGAGGCCTAGATGGGAGGATCACTTGAGGCCAGGAGTTCAAGTCCAGCCTGGGCAACACGGTGAAACCCTGTCTCTACAAAAAAACAAAAGAAAAAAACCTCAGCTACATATGACCATGTATGATTTCTTTATAATTACTGATTTCTGCAAATTCCTTTAATTGGGAGGATAATCATAAGTCATGCCCTGCCAAACAGCCTCTAGAACTAGTACTGGAAACAAAACACAGCTCATCACAGTCCTATTAGGGCACAGATACTTTTTGAGGTTGCACCAAGATGCTGCAGCAATCTCATGACTGAAAATTTTTATGGGAAAATTATCATCTAAGAGTCTTGGCTGAAAGACAGCAGACCGAGGGGCTCACCGGCGTGCCAGGAGGCTGGGCGTGCACAGGCGTCGGCTGCTGCTGTGATGACTGAGGGGTGGCCACAGACGGGGGCTGGACTGGGGTTTGAGGTTGTGGGGTTGCCTGGGCCTGGGCTGCTGCCTGGACCGTAGGGGTGCTCTGGGTCTGGGCGGCACTGGGCACTGAGCCGGGAGTGGGGGTGGGGGTCTGCCCGGAAGACGACACAGGAGTTGAGGGCTGAGTGGGAGCTGCTGGCTGGGGAGGAGTCATCCCAGGTGGCGTCGGGTGCTGGAGAGGCGGCATGCCAGCAGCTGTGGAGGCAGGAGGTGGCGTCGGGTGCAAGGGTGACTGTGTCACTGGAGGGCAAGGCAGCTGGCTGGCCTGGGGCCCCAGCATGTTCAGAGGGTTAGGAAGAGCAGCACCAGGTACCTGCCCCTACCAGAAACAAACAGAGTGTGTTAAAATTATCTCCATCATTTGAAAATTGACAATAGAGTTGAAGAATCAAATGTACAGAAATCTAATCGTGGTTTCTTCCTGAGTTCTGCTGGTTTCACAGGAATGTTCTGTTTGCAAAAACTCACCAAGCTGTACACTTATAATAAGGTACACTTTCCAAATAAGTTAACAGTACAAATGTTTCTCATACTTTAATCTGATAACCGAGATAGATACTAAGTGACTAATAGGCAGGTAGTGTCTACAGGGTGGAAATGCTGGACAAAGGGATGATTCACGTGCTGCGTAGCACAGAGTGGGACAGAGTGAGATTTCATCATGCAACTCAGAATGGCACTCAATTTAAAATTTACGAATTGTTTATTTTGGAAATTTTCCATTCAATATTTTTGGACTGTGGGTAACTGAAACCTTGCAAAGTGAAACCATGGGTAAGGGGTTTATCTAGTTTTCATTTACTCAGCTTGTTAGCTTCATGTTCTATAACATTCATCCATAGCTCATACCACAGAAAAAAGGATATCTTTTTTTAAAGTTAGTTATTAAAACACTGAAATGTTTCACTGCAGTGGTTTTTCACTGGGGAGACATTTCAGAAATATTCGTGGACTGTTTAAAAAATGATTCTGAATCAGTGTTCTCGAGTAGAGGCTGGCAAATCACTGCCTGTGGGCCATTGTGGCTGGCTCCTCGCGTCTGCAAATGGAGTTTCACGGCAGCACAGCCACACACGCGCACGCACTGTCCGCAGCTGCGTTGTACTGTGACAGCAGAGCTGAACAATTAACATTGAGACTTCATGGCCCACGAAGCTGAAAATATTTACCATCTGAATCTTTAACAGAATCTTTGCTAATCCTTATTCTAGAAAAATGAGATATTATGGAAAATTAAGAATTAATAATTATTTAGTGAGTAAATCTAATACATTTAATGACTTATTCAGCATTACTTCATGTTAAAAAATTAAGACATGAATTTTATCTTTTGCGGAAGATTGACCTGCTTTAAATAGATGTAAAATTTGTATACAGTTGCGATCTGATGAACTACAATTAACACAAGCGGAAAAAAGCAGCAAAATGAATGGCAAATAGTTTTCTTCAGCTTTAGATTGAATAATTAAAAACACATTCAACAAGAAGAGAAATATTCAAATGACTCAGTTAGCTGGACTTCACCTGGGTGGCTGGGAGACAGGCAACAGGACACACAAACAAATCATCAGGAGTGAACTCACAGGACCTTTCTCGGTCCCTTTAAAAAATCCCAATGTCTCTCAGGATCACGTTAAACTTAGAATTTAAAATACACAAACAAAAAATAAAATGAAACAACTAAACACCCTAAGGTCAAAACATAAAACACACAAACCAAAAAATCACAACCCATTTCACCACTTTTACATGTACTTCACCCAGGGAGGATAAGAGGAATTTCAAGTAAGTTAAAAAAATTACAGGACAAAGTGGGGAAAAATAGACTGTGATACATGAAAGTGAACTATGTATTCTAGAAGTCTACCTTCCATAAAATAAGACAGGCTAAGGTCGAAGAAAGCTAGGGCACCATGAACATTGGTGGCTACAGTCCCAGCAGGGCACAGTACCTGCGACACGCTTGTCTGGGGTGCCGACTGCCCCATGCCCACACTGTTCACACTCATCGCCCCACTAGATGACGAGAACTGGTTCTGCGGTAGGAACTGGTTCTGAGTGGGCGCCTGGGCCATCATGTTGTTGGCATGCGTGTTCATCATGCTCGGAGGCTGAGGCATCCGGGAGGGAGAAATGGCCATCTGTAAGACAACAAGCACCACGACAGCTGCAGTTCAGAAGTCGAGGGCCAGTCTTCAAGATGAAGGGTGCAACCAAGAAAGACCGAAGGTCTCACAACCCCAGACAATACAAAGCACAGGGCTCAACCCTGCCCTTCCTCGAGGGAAGGGACCACCACTCGCTAAGAACTCCCTGGCTCCTAGGCACTCTGCACGCTTTCTCAGGCAGTCTCTCGAATGAGCCAACTTCAAATTGTCCCCTGAATAGAAATCAGTAGCATAATATAATTGAAAGTACAAACATGTCTTTTATTAGGTCTCTCAAGTGTTTAGAAAGCAGCCTCAGAGAGCGAGCTCTTGAGTCCACAGCTGCTGACAGTCTCCCTTGGCCATGTGTACTCCATCCTCAGAACTCCCATCTTCTCTCAAAGCCACAAAGGCCTATGAATTTGTTATTCCAATAAAAATAAATAACGGTCAAATAATTCTCACTATAGTAATGAAGATTTTTAAAAAAGAGAGATGTGGTACAGAAATACCACCCCTGCCATGAATATTCCTCCCCTTTCTTAGCCTATAATTAAGCCGTAGCTTAACTGGAAAGGCAACAGGACCCAGGAGGCGGGTTCTCTTCTGCAGGGAGAGCTAGCCTCTGCTCTGTGGAGTAGACTTTCTATAGTTTCTGAATAAATCTCACTTTCACTTTATGCCGTCAGCTCACTCCTGAATTCTTTCTTGTTTGAAGCCAAGGACCCACTTGGACCTCAAGAGGCTCCCAGCATTGAGAGTCACTTTCCCGTGTCAGTGCCCCTGTCCTCCAGCCTGAGTGACAGAGCAAGACCTTGTCTCAAAAAAAAAAAAAATTTTTTTTTCAACCATCTAAAAATGTAAAAAAAATTATTAAAGGCTTTGGGACATACAAAAACAGTGACAGACCAGTTTGCTGACCCTGATTAATACTGAGAGTCAAATGCTTTGAGTTCTTCAGGCCATTCTCAGGGATGCGGCAGGATCACTTAACGCAGTACTACACAGTGTTTCTGAAGAGCAAGCAGTGAACTTGAAAATGCATTCAATGATTTGGCCATCCACAACCCAGAAGACTCTATTTTAGGAAATCTAAATTAAGATTAATTTAAGATTAGGAAACTGTGACTATCGGGAACCACATCGATAGGTTCAAACAAAAATGTCTGACAACTTCTATATGCAATCCTGATGGAAATTTTAAAAACTAGGCATAGAAGGACATTTCTTTTCCATGATAAAATGATTTATCCTAAATAATATGCAAAATATTATTTAGATTAATGAAAGTAATCACTGGAAAGACTGAAAACAAATTAACTGAGACTGGTTGTCCTAGGGAGTGGGGGTGAGGGTGGCTTTCCTATAATACCAGGTTTTTTTAAAACCAGGTTTCACGTATGGCTATGATGTGTTGGCCAGGTCATCCGTGGGGATATAGGACCTTCTGTGCACTGGTTGGGTGGGGGATCAGGTATAAAAACTGGTGCAGCCATTCTGGAAAACAGTCAGGTACTATTAGTCAAAATTGGTGTATGTATTTTCAGGATCCAGCAATTCCACTCCTAGATACATGTTCCAAAGAAATTCTTACACAGCTCCGGAAGGGCACTTGTACAATAGTGTCCACGGCACCACAATGTGTGGTTGCAGGGAGCTGAAAGATCCTAGGGAAAGGATAGAGAAAATGCAGTGGATGTGCACCCTGGAGAATTATGTACATGTTAGATGCATCTAATTGGGCAAACATACAGCAAAATGGAAGTATCCTAAAAATACAGTGTTTACTGAAAAAAAAGTAAGAAACAGAATGAGATGTACCCAGTAACATTTGTGTAAACTAAAAATACAAACATGCAAAACAACGATGCCCTGATTATAAGAACACACACAAAAAGATACACATTAAATGCATAAGAAAGGTTGCTTTGGGAGAGGAAAACATGGGATAAACACACATGACACATACAAGAGGGGCCTCGCATGGGCCAGTGATGTTGCATGATGAACTGCACCAGAGGCTGTGAAAAAACTCAAAAACAAAATAAAAGCAAACAAGAAAATAATAAATGTTTTAAATTTACAAACATCATACACAATAGTGAAACACCAGAGGTATTCCTATGGAAAAGAGAAAGCCAATTATTTCATAATTAGTTGACATTGTTTTTGGAATTGCTGACCAATGCAATAAGACATGAGATAGAAACAAAAGGTCGATAGGCAGATGGGCGTGTGAAACGGTGCAGTCACGATGGAAAACAGTATGGAAGTTTCTCAGAAAATAAAAAATAGAATTATTACATGAATTAGCAATCCTATTTCTGAATATTTATTGGAAAAAATTGAAATCAGGATCTCAAAGAGGTAACTGCACTCCCATGTTCATTGCAGGATTATTCACAACAGCCAAGAAGTAGAAACAATCTAAATGTGCATTGACAGACCGATAGATAAAGAAAATGTCTTATGTACATGCAATGGAATGTCATTCATCCATGAAAAAGAAGGAACTCCTGCCACGTGTGGCAACACGAGTAAACCTTGAGAACTAAATGAAATGGGCCAGGCACGGAAGGACAAATACTTAATGATTCCACTTCCATGAGGTATGTAAAATAGTCAGGCTCAAAGAAACGGAAAGTACAATGCCGGGGACAGGAGAGGGGGAAATAGGAAGTTGCTCTTCAACAGAGACGAAGTTTCAGCTGTGCAAGATGAGTAAGTTCTAGACATCGGCTGCACAAAATTGTGCTCGTCATTAACAATACTGTTCTGTGCACTTAAAAGTTTGCTAAGAGGCTAAATCTCATGTTATCTGTTCTTACTACAATTTAAAAAAAAGACAGCTAGATAGAGGTAAAAGTAGAAATAAATATAAAGGCAAAATTATTATCACTTGCAAAAATACAATTGCACATCCAGAAAACTGGGATCAACTGAAAACTTTTAGAATTAATAACACAAAAGAGCCTGTCTGCAAAAGAAATATACATTAAAAAGTCAGATGTTTCCATTTACTATTATTTACTAATATTTTCTATTTATTTCTATTAATATATAACCAGCTAGAAGGTGTGACAGCAGAAAACAGTCCATCCACAACAGCAGTTTAGAAACACACCAAATACCCACAAAAATAAATGTGTGACATCAACAAGATATATATAAAAGAAGATTTGAGTAAATATTTTAAAAATCCACATTTTTCACTGGAAAACTTATGAAAAAAATTCAATTCCTTCCTGGTTAATTCATAGCTTATCACTCTTCCAACTGTAATTCTAGTAGAATTTAATACATTTAGAATTTAGAAATAGACGAAATTTCCCTGGCTGTATTTCACCTAGAAAATTAACAAGTAAGATTACTAAAAAAAATTTGGAAAAAAAATAATTGGGATGAGGAAGGGACACCACTTCTCTGCTATATGTTAAATGTATTATAAAGCTAAGGAAGTAAAAAGGCCGTATTAACAAGAGTTGATGGGCAAGTCAGTGGGGAAAATAACAGCTCTGAAACGATTTCAAATAATACAGGAATTTCATGCATGAGAAAGCAAGCTCACAAACCGATTTAGAAGAGGTAGGTCAGGCAGCAGAGGGTGTCGGAGAAATTGGCTAGAGGGCGGGAGAGGATCAGTTTAGATCCACACTTTATACTGTGCCCAGAGAATAATTTCCTGATGAATTAAAGCATTACATGTAAAAATAATGCCACTTTTTGAAAACTGTAAAAAATGAGTAAATAATTAAATTTGAGTGAAGGACTTTCTAAAAATATAAGCAATAGTGAGAGGAATCACGTAAGGAAAGAATGACAGATTTGACTAAGTCAAAATTATAAACTCGGCTGGTCCGAAGGTAGTGAGTTATCTGACTTGATTGTTCACAGTCAGTTACAGATTGAACTCCTCGTTCTACTACTTACCCCTCCTCACTACTGCACTTGACTAGTCTTTAAAAAAAAAAGAAAAAAATTATAAACTGGCTCATTCAAAAACACTATAAAAAGTTAAAAGACAAACAACTAAGCTAGGAACAATTATTTGCAACAAATAATACAGGCAAAAGGTTATTCTTCTTATTTCATAAGGGATTCAAAAATAAATTTAAATTTTGAAAATAATAAACACATAAAAAATGTTTAACTTCACTGTTAATGTGCAATTGCACCTCGTATACACGGTTTCCTTCCATGGATATATGCTGCGCGACCTGATGTTAAATAGATGCATCAGGATATTAAATTGTATGTGATACTAAATAACAACATATGAATGATATTAAAACATATACGCATGTTTTCTAAAATGGAATATAATCACTTAAATATTTTAAATGACTTTCATTTGGAACAGAATTGCCGGTGATTTTTATTTTGTATTCTTTGCCAAGTGTTTCAAATGTGCCATAGCCAATGTACATTGCTTCTATACCCAGTTTTTGAAAATTAGTTAACAGAGTTTCCCTGGCTTGGCCCCCAACCGGGTAAATTACACAGACAGGCATTTCGTCAAAGATGATTTGAGGGGAGGATTTTGGGAGTATCTCCCACAGAGACAGCTCCAGGCCACTGTGCCCCATGGAAAGCTGCTTCCCATCCACAAAGGGCTGCCCCGGGCTTCGCAGTTTCACGGAGAAGCCCCAGCGGCACGGCCAGGCCTTCCCTGTCACAGAGTGAGTGCCAGGCAGTGGCTCCGGCTCTCTGGACACAGAGCAAATCCAACTCAAGTCCTCCCCCTTGGGGAGTCGGGGGCTCTCCCCACCAGCGCAGGCCCGGGGGTGACTACAAGGAGAGAGGAGGGGAGGGGCTGGAGAAGGCCCTTGTCCTCACGGGCAACCTCCGCCCCAAATGCCGTCGGTGTCTCCTTCCACCGACACCTCAGTTTCTTCTGCAAATGGCCCCATTGCGCCACGCCCCAGCCAGGTCCAAGCTGGCTGAAAGATGCATTTAGGCCTCAGGAGCTGGGGCCCCTTTTACAGATACGAAGTTATGCAAATGACCAGTCCACGACCCCCTCACTAACCGCAGCAGCCTGAAGGGCAAGGAGAGCAGCAACTGTCCTCGGCTGGGTCAGGTCCCCCTCTGCAGTGGGCTAAACAATGGCCCCAAAAGGGCATGGCCAAGAGCTAGTGCCCAGAGCTCGCGAATGTCACCGCATTTGGGGAAAGGGTCTTTGCAGACGTGATGAAGTGAAGGATCTCAAGACGAGATCGTGCTGGATCTGCAGTGAGCCTTAAATCCGATGACAGCTAGTCCTCGCATGAGAAAGGCGGGAGGAGTTTGCAATTCGCAGTGACGGGGAAGCAGCGTGCCAAGGTGGAGGCCGAGGCCGGAGCGGGGCATCGGCCACCCCAGGAGCGCCAAGGACCCCCAGCAACCCCAGAAGCTCACAGAGGGCGGGGAAGGGATCTTCCTCGGAGCTCCAGAGGGAACAGACCGCTGCCGACACCCTGACCGTGGCCTCTGGCCCCTGGGAGAGCATAAATGTCTGTTGTTTTAAGACCCCCGGTTTGTGGTCACTGTCACGGCAGCCCCGGGAAACTGATGCTCTCTTTCACACCCCGCCGCTCCGCAGACTGGGTGTCCAGGCCCTGGCGCCCCCACCCACGACTCCAGTCCAGGCCGGTGGGTCGGCCGCCTGTCCCCGAGTCAGGAACCCACCAGAATAGCCCCCTCCTGCTGAGCTCTCACTCCGATCAGACTGTCCCGCAGAAGGGGTGGGCACAGGCGGATGGCAGGGCCTGAAGATCTACCGTCCTGTCGCTTGCAAAGTATTCCTTTCATGGCCCTAAAACCTGAGCAAAAACAATGACATAAAATGGAAAATAATTAGTCTTGAAGTAAAAAATTTAAAACCAGTATCAAGGAAACTGAAGCCAAGGCTGACCCCTAAAGAACCTTCTCACCCCTTTTTCTGCCCTCAGTGACTTTTCCTTAGTCATTGCTCAACTTCCCTTTCAGTCCGGGGAAAGCCTGGGTTTCCGCCTGCAGAGGTCTCCCTCAAGGCGACACCCGAGGGCCGGCCCCCTCCCAGCCAAAGGCGCCACAACTCCCGGCGCGTGATCAGATGGCGGGGCCCAGGCGGGAGGCCCAAGCTGGAAGGAGCCCTGTTTCAGGGAAGGGGTGGGCCCCTGCGTTGGCGGTGACTGTCCTCCAAGCTGATAAGAGCACCCACGAACCAGGCAATGAGCTGTCTGGGGCAGACTCTGAAGGGCTTATCAAAACAGGAGCCTGTCGACAGGCGGGCAGCCCGGGGGGTGGCCTCGGGAGCCGAGCCGCTGTGCACCCGCGTGTGGCTTTGGTTAGCTCCTCCGGGCACAGGGCATCACGCGCTGTTTGGGTAGTTGGAGGCGTTCAATAGATACTGTTTCATAACTCGCTCTTTTTGTTTTGGGTTTGGGGTTTGGGGTTTTGTTGTTGTTGTTGTTCGGGTGGCGATGGACGCTCCCCCTGTAACGTTGTCTTAAGGGAGCTTCCGGTCACAGAGCAGGGGAGGCTCCCTTCCCCCTCCCAAACCTGAAACAGTTTCTGTTTTTAACCTCAGTGAGCAAAGAGGTTGAGACCATGAGAGACCATCAGTGCTCAGGAGGGTGGTGTCGGCCGAGTCCTTGCCCTTGCCACACGAGGTAACGGGAAGGGATGGCTGCGCTTCACCCACGCGGCTTCTCGGCCTTCGGCTGATGCCCTTTCTCCTGGAACCTTCCAAAGCAGGAGTAGAAATTGCAGCCGCCACTCCCACTCCCACCTAGGCTGGCAGGGAGAGAACAAGGAGGTGGGCCCAAGTCAGCCCGTCCCCAGTGAGGTCACTGCCTCCCTCCCCGAGGCGACACCCTCCCTCTATAAACCCAAGACGGTTGACAATTAAGACGTCCAAGTCCAACGTTTCCTTCCTCGCTTGGGGCCCCGAGAGGTAAATAGAATTCTCGTGGCATATGGAAGACGCGAGGACTAGAGAACATTCCATGCTTTTGGTCTAATCCCTTGAAATAATTTATGGAGATTATGCTATGAAACAAAAGTGACTGCGCCTTGCTGTGCCATGGTCTCTGCGTGACGGTTTCACCAATTCCAAATGTTCACAGACAAGGGTGGCATCGCCACTTGGCAAATGGCCCGGAGACCCAAGCCCAGCACCTGCAGGAGCCTCTCCTGTCCCCCTCCCTGTCAGTCCTTACAGATCTCCTCACGCTGGCTGCAGAGAATTCCAATGTGTTTGTTTGTCCAAACTCCACTGCTAGACCTTTGGTCTTCCCCCATGTTCTGTGACCATAACCAGTGCTTCAAAGAACATCCCCATAAGTAAATATTTGTGTGCATGTGAGACCATTTCTGAGGGGTGTGTTCTCAGAAATAGAATGTCTGGGTAACAGGGGAGACACACCGAAAATCTTGGTAGCCCTTCCAAATTTCCTTCCAAAGTTTGCACCTCTTTCGTCGTGCAGCTACGGGCAACGAGAGTGACTGCTCCTTCCCACGCTCACCTCCTGTGGCCACTGTTGAGCCTAACTGTTGTCCCCCGGGTGAGCCACTCTTGTTTTAATTTGCCTTTATTTATTAGTGAAGTTAAACATCTTCTCAAACGCTTCTTGGCCTCTGAGTTTGTTCTTGGGCAGCTGATTCTTTGTTGAAAAAAAAATTCCAGCTAGGAGTTCTATTGTTTCCTCCCGGAAGTGCTCATTACACCCAAGAGAGTACTGGAAGCTCTTTCTTCCTGTAACACGCAGGTCGTTCTCACCTTCCGCAGGAAAGGAGGCTGTTGGTGCCAGCATCAGCCAAGGGACAGGCCCCCAGAGCCAGGTTCGAGGCCCCCGCAACAGGAAACCACTTCTCCAGCTTTCCAGGGCTCAGGCGTTCACAGATGGGACTTCAGAGGTAAATTGTTAGACGCCACACAAAGGAAAAAACCATCTCACGCCGCAAATATAATTTTTATACAGGCGCAAATAAAAGGATTACCAGTTATGTCAAGTAAGCATTGAACCAAAGCGAGTGTTAAAATCTTGATGTAAGGAGGCCAGCCCTGGGGATTGGCTCATCCGCATCCAGCCCAGCCTCCTTCGAGGGCCGCTTTCTCTCCCTCCAAGGCGGGAAAGCTGAGAGTACATTTCCCAGACTCTCAGAGCTGGAGTTTCAGATGGGGATTCGGGTCTGACAGCTATCTGCCCCGGCCCACGTCTGGGGCAGGAGGTGAGATGGGGGAGTGAGACGGGGCATTCTCCGGTGGATCCAGCTGCGGCTGGAACAAGGAAGGTCAAGGAGAAGCTGCGTCCTTTCGGCAATGGTCCGGCACCATGGCACTCCCGTGGGGCCGCGCGGCTCCCTGCTGTCTGCCACACAGCCACGGGGGTGGCGTTCCGGCTCTTTCCTGGAGCCCCACCTGGAACTCACTCCTCCAACCCTTCCAATGACTTTGTATGCCTCTGATTTCTTTTCTGCTAAAAATAGCTGGCGTGGTTTCGTTTCCTCCAACTGAACCCTGGCCGATAACGGCCCACAAATACTCTTTATGTTGACCGAACCATGCGAGATAAGAGGGAAAAAAAGCGACACAAAGGTCAACACAATGATGAATCATGCCTATTATGGTTTCGCAGTAGCACTTTAATCAGGTACCTTGTATCGGTAGACAGATTGAGATGTATACAAAGAATGAAATAAAAATCATTTGTTATTCCACAAGAATCAAATATTGATGAGAAGAAAACATTCAGCCCACTGATGCCAGCCCCAGCCGGCAGCTGCGGCGTCCATCTGAGCGCAGAATTCCCAGGAGTAAGGCCGAAAAATTGTGGCAGCAAAGTGTGATGATAACTTACCCCATTTGTCTCCTGGCAGAAAACCCGAATCCCAAAGTGTCCAGTTCTACTCCACAGACCTGCAACACGAGTGGGAGCCTGAGTGTCTGTACTCTGCCTGCCACCCGTCACTCCCTGAACCACACGGACCACCTGCCGTGCCTGGAGAGGGTCCTCCCAATCCCTCTGGGCCAAGCTAGAACCTAAAATATATGCATTTACTTATTTAAGCTGGGCCTGTTCTTTCCACCTTTAGTCCAAGGTCAAAGTTGCCTTCTGAAGACCTCTTTCCTTTGTAATAAGAAAATAATAATAAAAATACCTACCCTTTACTGAATACTCCAAGCTATCAAGCAGTTAATCCTCATAAAAACCCCACAAGGTAGGAATTTTTCTCATTTTACAGATGAGAGGCTCAGAGAGATTGAGTCAATTTTCCAACATTCCACAACTCATAAGATGTGGAAGCAGGATTTGAACCCACAACCATCGGGATCCAAAGCCTGGGTTCTTGGTCCTGATGCTACATCCCATTCTCCCAGGTCTAGGGCAGTGCCCCTGACCTGCCGCCCTCTCTGGAGAAGCTGCCGCTCCATACAGAGGCTCTGTTTGCTTTGTTTTTGTTTTTTTTTTAAATAAGAGCTTTATTGAGCCTAATTCTCAAGCCATAAAGTTCATTCTTTAAAAGTGTACAATCCAGGCCGGGCGCGGTGGCTCACACCTGTAATCCTAGCACTCTGGGAGGCCGAGGCGGGCGGATTGTTTGAGCTCAGGAGTTCGAGACCAGCCTGAGCAAGAGCGAGACCCCGCCTCTACCAAAAATAGAAAGAAATTAATTGGACAGCTAAAAATATATAGAAAAAA
>CAUYSK010004653.1:0-13148 GCA_963575035.1 Avahi laniger | reverse complement strand
CTATTTATAGTAGAGACGGGGTCTTGCTCTTGCTCAGGCTGGTCTCGAACTCCTGAGCTTAAGCAATCCTCTTGCCCTGGCCTCCCAGAGTGCTAGGATTACAGTCGTGAGCCACCACGCCCGGCCTAGGCTTCCACAATTAACATCTTAATTTTACCATTTTATTCCCTAATTGTATCACACAAGTTCACCCTTTGTTATTCATAAAAGTACGCCCCCTCCCCTTCCTATCACACTGCCACTCAAACGTCCACTAACTCAATGTACTGGGAATCCAGGGGCAAAGCTACACAGGTACGTGAGCCGCCAAGAATAATTCCTAAAATGAACCAGAAATTGACAGACAACCTGATGAGGTTCTGACCAGATAGAAAAGGGGATCCAAAAGTAAAATGGAAATGGAGATAATGAAAATGATTCAAAAGAACAGAAGAGAGGGGAAATGTGTGCGTGTGGAGGTGAGAAGGGGGGAAAGTTAGGGTGTGAGGAATTTTAAAGGCAGAAATTAAAATGTGTGTCATATTATTTTTCAGAAAGGCATATGGTATCTTATTTATAAATCGTTTCAAAAAAGCTTATTTTAGCTTCCTAACAAGCGGCAGTGTGGCAGAGGGGAAAGGATATTGGAAAGATAGGAGCCAGGAGGCCTGAGGTGGAGGCCACAACTGCCTGTGACCTTGGAAAGTATTTCTCAGTTTCCTCATCTGTAAAACTGGGATGAAAAATGTTTACTTCTTACTGTGGTTGGGAGGATTAAAGGATCAAAGTTTTTTGTAAACAGTAAAGTGATGTACAAATGTTGCCATTAATGTGTTGTAAGTGGCTGAAAAGCAGATGCTTTTTTTGGTAAGTTTTATCTCCTCTCGCTCAGTGAATAGGGGCTGGATGAGTGCATGTTAAATAATTCACAGGGGGATGGGGATGGGTAAAGGTGGTTTTTGCCTATGTACTTCCTGATTTTCTGTATGTAAGAGAATGCATTTATATATCTCTTATGTGTTAATAAAAACCCAAAACATTATTTAAAAAATGACACAGTTTATCAGAAATATAGAGGACAAGGAAAATGTTAAATGACACTATGGGTTGCAATTAAACCCAGAATGCAGTAAAACTCTGAGACAAATGATCCAATTTCTTCAACAAATAAATGCAGTATGAAAAAGAAAAAAGGAACAAAAATGTTACAGACTTTTAGGACACATATCAATTAAATAGAATATGTGGACTTTGGAGTCTGATTTGATCATTTAGAATGGATTTTAATCAATAAAAAGATATTTATGGGATCACTGAGGAAATTCCAGCACTGATTGGATACCCGATGTTATCGAGAAATTATTGGTTTTTTCAAGTGTGAAACCTGTATTTTATAAAAAAGTTTTTTCCTGGTAGAGATCCATACCAAAGTGTTTATGGATGCGATGACACTACATCATGTGATCTGTTTTAACATAATCCAATGGGGAGGTGGAGGAAGTGGGTAAGGATATAGATGAAAGAACATTGGCCATATGTTGATTAGTGTTGAGGCTGAGAGGTGGGTAGAGAGGGATTCATCTTGTGTTTTCTATTTTTGCATATGCTTGAAAATGTCCATAATAAAAAAGTAATTAAAAAATCAAAAAACTAGAAATAAAAAATATGAGGTAGATATATACGAAATTGGAAAGCTCTCTAAGATATAAGTGGAAAAAAAGACACATCCCATTGATGTTTAAAAAAACATGGAACTACTAGATTGTATATACACCTATATACACATAGGAAGAAGAGCTGCAGAAAATGCATACCCCACTGTCAACAGAGGTGTCTATCTGGGGAGAATAGGACTGGGGGTGTGGGCGGGTAGTGGGGAAACTCTTTTACCTTTGTTATTCTTCTATATGATTTAATTTTAAAAATTTAGCATATATTCAATTGTATTTTAAAAATAAAATTAAGCCATCCCTACTCACTTTGCAATGGCCTCATCCCGGTCCCTGATGGCCTTCTGAAGCTGCTCCTTTGGCTCCTTGTCCTCAGATGTCACTCTGAGTCGGTCTCTCTCCTCTTTGAGTGCAGTCATCTCCACACTCAGCAGTGTCACCTAACAGAACAAAGGAGGAGGAACATGATACCACCACTGCTACTGGCCTGTGGTGGTTTCCTTCCAAGACGGAAAAAGAAACAAAGAAACCCTAGGCAGGCCCAGGGTTCCTGTGTGGTGTGCAGGCCAGAGTGTTCCACTGCAGTCCTGATCGGAGAGAGGGCCCATCTCTCCTGAAGACAGGATGCCACATGCTAGGCTCAAGCTCAGCGGCAAGTGGGTGAGGCAAAGTTCAGCCCTGGACCTGCAGCCGAGGACTAGATCCCCTTTGTACTCAGCACACCACACCACCTCCTTCAGCTCAAGGCACTCCAGGTAACTAATGAGAAAAGAGCATCAATGCATCTGGGCTCTGAAACATTTTCAGGGGGTAAGGACTCCAGTCTTGTTTCTAGCCATCTTCCACTCAATATGCAACGCTGCTATCAACAGCCTGAGACCTAGCTCCCACCTCTGACAGCACTTGGCACAGCTCCCCAGGTCAGAGCCACAGGGAATTTAGATACCTAAACAACATTATCATCTTTTCACTTCAAACGTGGTCCATGCCTTAGCGAAGGTCAGCACAGCCTACTCAGGCCGTCACGCTCAACCTGGGAGTCACCCTTTCGCATGAGGCCACTCTCTTAGTGGCTCCATCAGTGACCACAGCTTAACCACCCCACAGTACAGTAGCCCTGTGTACACCATGATCTCGGTGGTGGCAAGAACCATGTCATATCCATCTGTGCATCCCAGAGCCTGTCTGCAGTGCTTAATCTTAAAATACTTGTGCAGTGGACAATTACCATTTTTTGGCTAGTCATCATCCAAAATCTCTTCCTATTTTGGGGGCACTCCTGGTTGGGTGAGTCTTGGTGGGACACAGGGCATTACCTCCCACTAAGGAAGCCAACAGGGGAAAGACATTTCCTTTCCTAGGCAGCCTGGGCCTGAGTGAGTGACCTCGACTTTTGAGTCACCCCCCACCCCCACCTGAGACTGAGGCTCTTCAGGGAGTATAGCAAAGCCATAGGTGAGTAGGGAATTACTAAATATTTACAAGGGCAGCAGACTGTTTCTGTTGTCCCGTTCCCATGGCTACTTCCTGTTTTGGAGCCAAGTTCTCCTACCTTCCTGTTGATTCTTCTAAGCTATCAGATTTAATTCCAATAATTCTCTTTCTGCTTAAGTTAAGCAGAGCATATTTCTGCAGTTTGCAACCAGAAACCCTGCCTGGTAGAGCTTCTGATAAATATTTGTTGAATACTGGAAGGGTGGGAACCTCTTCTCAGCTGATAGGATCAGACATGAGTCAGGACGCCTGACCCTACCCTCCTGTGAATTGTTACACACACACTGACATTCTTCCAAGGGAGGATCCATCCACACAGGTCTGTCTGCCTCCCACCCACAAGGGCACAGATGCCACTTTTCAGTATGCTCTGCTCTTCAAGCCCCAGGTCTAATCATCTTCAGGTAGAGTGGAGCTGAGTACAGGCCACAGGACTAAGGCTGAAAACCCAGCTTCCCTGGAGATACTTCAGATGACACCCCACAATGAAGAGGGATAGAGGACAATTTGTTACTGTTATGAACAATGGATTTCGGACTCTTTGGAGTCTGACAGGGCAGCCAGCATTTCTCTATGGATGACACAACAGTGTGTAGACTCACACTGAGAATATTCAGAAGCCACCTCCTCAACCTTTTTGGCACCAGGGACCAGCTTTAAGAAAGACAACCTTCCCCTGAATGGGGGGTGGGGTGGGGTATGATTTTGGGATGATTCAAGCACATTACATTTATTGTGCACTTTATTTCTATTATTATTACATTGTAACATATAATGAAATAATCATACAACTCACCATAATGCAGAATCAGTGGGAGCCCTGAGCTTGTTTTCCTGCAACTAGACAGTCCTATCTGGGGTGATGGGAGACAGTAACACCCGAAGTGTGTTGCTTATGTCCAGTCTACTCCGTAATCTTGTTTTGGTTGCTGTCACTGCAGAAAACCCTGCTCCACAAAGACAGGATGTTGGAAATGAAGCAGGCTTTTCAGTGCTTTTGTGGAAACCTCAGGACATTCCACCTTGACTTTCATCCAGAATGTATGGAGTTGTGAAGTTGTCTCAAACATACTTTTCAGGGCACCGTCATTTGTGATCTCACACAGTTGATCCTCTTCTAGCACGGACAAAGTCGATTCACCTGGCTTATTCACAGATGAGTTGCAGATCCATTCCCTTCACAGTTCAGGGGTCTTCTGTGGTTGGAAAGCAATGTTCAACCTCTCTTGAAAGCTGAGATAGGTGATCATGCACCAGCTGGGAGAAAGGAGGCCCTGGTTCAGTCTCTTTCAAAATCTCTGCTAATGCCTGAAACATGTCAAAATTCCCAATGTTCACTTGTCACCCCCATAATTCCAGTTTGGCTTTGAATGTAGCCGCTCAGTCTGCGGACTTAAACACAGTCGTCCTTCTCCCCTGAAGTGACAGATTGAGTTTGTTGAGCAGGTTGAATGTGTCACACAAGCAAGTTTTGCAACCCATTCTGTGTCACTGAAGTGTATAGCCAGTGGTGCCTGTTTTTCTAAAAGAAATTTCTGGAGCAGTTCTCATAACTCAAAAGTTTTGGCCAGTGATCTACCTTTAGAAAGCCATCTCACTTCTGTGTGTAAGAGAAGACAAGACGTGTGTGCTCTGCGTCCATCTCCTCACAGAGCTGAGTAAACAGACGTGAGTTAAGGGGATATGCTTTAATGTGGTTGATAATTTTAACCACATCCTGTAAAACGTTGTTTAATTCAGGCGTTGTCTTTTGGCTAACCAGCATTTCTCTGAGGATCACACAGTGCGTAGACTCACATTGAGAAGCAACATCCTTGACCCAAGTAGTGAAACCAGAAAGTGGACCAGTCACGGCAGCCGCTTTGTCTGTGCATATACTGACACAAAAGGACCAATTCAGTTTTCCTGATATGTAATCATTCAAAGACTTGAATAGTTCTGCAGCTGTGGTGTTGGCTGGCAACAAAAATGCACATAACATATCCTCATGCACAGCCTCCTGAAAAATATATCACACAAAAACAAGCACTGTTGCCTTGTCAACATTGTCAACCTGGATTGCATACCATGGCGACTCATTAATCCTAACAATTGTGCCTCAATACTCTCTGCTGTTTCATCAATTCATCTAGTTATGGTTCTAGCCAAAAGAGGAACATGTGCCACGTTTTGAACTGCAGCCTCTCCTAAAAGTTCATAGAAAATGTTCTTAGCGGCAGGCAGGATCACTCTTCACCAACAGTAAAGCTTTAGCAATGTGGGTAGCCGCTAAGAATGATGCTCTCAGTGCAGACACAATGGATGAAGTGGTGGCCTTCAATCATTGCTTTTGTTCTTCGTGTTCACGTTTTTTTCTTTAGAAAAACTCCACAGGCTTGTCTTTTAATGCACGGTGTTTGGTAGCCGTGTGGCGAAGCAGTTTTGAAGCTTCCATGGCTTCATTGGATAGCTGGTCACCACATATTATACAAAGCGGGCTTGGAGAGTATGAATCACCTGTTGCAATGAACCAGTAGTTTAAGTAGGACTCTTGGTATTTTCTTTTAAGTGCAGCTTTCATTTTGTTGGCAGTCTCAGCGTCTTCTGCTGTCTCATCATTGGGTCTTTCCCCTTTTCAAAGAAGCTCTCCAGCGACATTTGTTTTTCACTCATTCTTGCTAGGGTTATTAGCTTGTGAGTTTACCAAAACTGTGACTGAGACAAGTGCTCAGTGCAGGAAAGAGGCGTGGAGGGAAATGATAAATAAAATAATGGGTGGGCCACATGCAGATTAAAATAAGCGTTGGATTCTGACTTAAAGCCTGCCACCAGATGCAGCTGTATCATTGAAGTATATCAACTCACTTGCCACTATAAAGCTTGTCACCAGATGCAGCTTAACTGTCACTTGCCACTCACTGAGAGGGCTGTGATATGAGTCTGCAAGCAATTGATTTATTATGGTCCCTGTGCAGTCAGACCTCTCTGCTAACGATCATCTGTATTTGCAGCCGCTCCCCAGCACCAGCATCACTGCTCAGCTTCACCTCAGATCATCAGGCGTTATATTCTCATAAGGAGTGTGAAAACTAGATCCCTCGCATGCGCAGTTTACAGTAGGGTTCTCGCTCCTATGAGAATCTAATGCCACCCGTGATCTGGCAGGAGGTGGCGCTGAGGCGGTGATGTAAGCAATGGGGAGTAGCTGTAAATACAGATGAAGCTTCACTTGCCTGTCACTCACATATATAAGAGAAGATGTGTGTGCTCTGCGTCCATCTCCTCACAGAGCTGAGCAAACCCAAGTGAGTTAAGGACATGTACTTTAACATCGTTGATAATTTTAATTACATCCTGCAAAACACTGTTTAATTCAGGTGACATTTTTTGGCTACCCAGCATTTCTCTATGGATGACACAGTGCGGCCCAGTTCCTAACAGGCCACAGACCTGGACCCTTATTGGTACTATGCAGCCTGGGGGTCAGGGCCTGGTGATCTGTGTGAGAATAGCCCAAAACATCAGCTTTCCCAGTGGGGACAGCTGGGTGAGCAGGGTCAGAAGCCTGAGGGAAGCACAGGCTGGAACATCCACAGAGGAGCTTCACGGACACACACCCAGCCCTGAGGCAGACAAGGCACCAGGCAAGAAGCCCAGCCCTACCCTATTTACCGGCAGGTTCTGCAGCTAGGCAGGCCAGAACTCAAGAGTCAGAAAGCACCTGGCAGAGACAGCCAGACCTTGGCAGGCCAAATGAGCCCTGACATGGCCTTGGGCCAGCTGTGGACCAGTCAGGTGTTCTGCCAGCTCAGTAAGGGACAGGTAAAATCATATGCTAGGCAAGAAAAGCCAGTATTTCATATGTTCCAAATAAAACTCCAGAAGAACTATTTACTTTGGCCCAGAAAACCTGGTCAAGCTAGAGCCCACCAGCCATGTGTCTTAGGAGAGGTGACAAGGGACTTACCCTCTGAGCCACACATACTTATCATAAAAAGAAAGTATTAAAGTAACTATTTCCCACCACCAAGTTGTAAGGATCAAACAAAATAACCCCAAGAGCCCAGCACAGTGCCTGGCACATGGTTGTAGACTCCTCTCTCCTCTCCTGCCCTCAGGTCAGGACCTCATTGCTGACAGCTGTCATGAGAAGTCCCAGATTCGGGAAGCATGGGGAGCATGTGCCATTGCCCTTTTATATCCCATGTTCAGTTCTACTACTGCAATGGGGCAAGAGGGAAACCAGAGGGAAGGAGGCTGGATGGCCACAGGCTCGAGGCTTCCCGTCACTTGATAATGGGAACCCACCCAGAACCCATAAGAGTGTCCCATTTTCAAGTCACGCTTCAGGAAGATCAATCCAAATCATGTGAGGGTGGGTAGGCTGGGGGAAGGCAGATAAATTGGGAAGTGGTGACCGCAGCCAGGGTGTGAAGGGCTGTGGGTCTGAAATAGCACAGGGACTTAGGAGGATGGAGGGAGGAGAGGGAATATGGCGAGACACTCCAGAGAAGTCACCCGGATTTGATTAGTGAAGCCCTCCATGCTCCCTGTCCTGCTCTCCCGTGTTTTCATGCCCCTTCCGGAGTAACTGGCATGCACTCCACTTGAGCACAAAGGATCCAAACAACAGAACTGAGACTGTGTTTCTCACTGAGCCTCCTACAACTAGGGTTACTGGCTTGAGAGTCAGGTGAGGGGCTTCCCAGATAACTAGTTCTCACATTCCACAGACTAATCGCCAAAGATCCTCACTGCTTCCTTGCATCTGTGTTGTGCTCACCAGAAGTGAGGGGTGGGACACGTGGGCTGTGGGGCATGGGGGAGGGGACAGTTCCTGGCCACAGGCAGGAGGGGCATGACACGGTAAGAGGGACTTGTGTTCTCAAAGCACGATAATGGGTGCAGACTGGTTATCAGGTCAATCTGGCTACGGATTTTGTCTCAAACAGATAATTATCAGTCAAATTAAACCTCTTCTATTTAAAAATTTGGACAGGCTTCTGCAAGGCTGGTGCTGCTCCCCACCTCTGACCTCTGGGCCAAGTTTCCAGGAGAGAAAAGAGCTCCCTCAAGTAGGATGGCAGCGGGCTCAGAGGCTGGGTCACCCATCAGATGAGGTTTCAGCCCGGTCTGGGAGCTGTCTGCCGGAATCTTGGTCCCACCTAACCTCGTCTGGGCCCTGCCCCAAAAGGCTCCAGAGATGGCTCTGATTGCCCTCATGACACTGTGATGTCCTGGAGTACAGGGGCCCCGCACATCTGCCTTTGTGCCCCTCAGGGTCTAGTGCAGTGCCAGGCACATAGTGGGTGTCAGCAGATGTTGAATTAACCTCGCGTGCGGAACGTCATGCTTGCTGTGATGGCTGCACTTTCCACAGTCATTCTGGAACTCAATCTGCATCCCACCCACTGCCTTGGGATGTCAGCGTTACTACCATGGGGCAGTTTTGGTGGGCGCAGTGTGGCTGAGAGGTTTTCTGCTTTGAGCATTTGGGAAGAAATGACCTACAGGAGAAGCCTAATTCTCTACCCCATGTGGAATGTGGGTGCGACCATCTGCTTGAACTATTTGAAAGGGAATCCACAGGAATTGGTCTAAACCAGTTATCAGCTGAACTTCTATGGAAAATTCACTGGTGGAGGTGGCTTCCTGAACAGTTTCAACGCCAGACTTCTGGCAACCTATACTTTGTTTATATTTCTGAATGAAATAATGTTCTCTGGTGACTTTCTAGTTTTCTAATTCTGAGAAGCAAAAAAAAAAAAAAAAAAAAACCCCAAACAAAAAAATCACTCAATGTCAAAGAGCTGATAAGCAAGAAGCAACCCACAGAAATTTAAATAGGCTTAAAAATAAAGTTTTGAAATAAAAAAATAATAAATAAAGTTTTTATTAATCCAAAGACTTTTAGATTCAACTTTCTCTTGCATTTTATTCTTCTAGTATGGAAGATCCTTCCCTAAGCCTGAACCTCTCCCTGGCCAGTGACCACTTGAAGATCTGAGGTTTTAGGCTGGAGAACATCTCTGGCTGCTCAAGCCCACTCCCCAGGGTTCAGCTAGGAGCAAGCCACAACTTTAAACAGCGTCTTTCTGTCCTTGATATCTGGTCACTCACAGCAAAAATAGCACAATGATGGCTGTATGTGAGTATCTCAATATTTTCCAAGAAAATAATATTACGAACACCAATAAGATGATACAAAAAAGACAGGAGTTTCTTTCTATAAAGGCATTTTAAATGTAAGAAATACTGACTGAGTGATAGCCAGGCTTCAGTTCTATCTTGCAGAAATCTCATGCAGTAAGAAGAGATGAAAAGCTTTGGGCAAGGAAAGGCAAGGCCAGGCTGAGGGCACAGGGTTTAAGTGCTACTTGTCTGGTGTTGCTCCAGCCCCTACCCGACTCCCAAGGAGGACGGAATCTCTACACATAACTACAGTCAAAACGAAGGGCTTTATTTATCTCCTAGGATAGGTTTTAGAAGCTCCTAGGTTGGAGCTGCACCTAAGTCCTTTAAAATTTTTCAGATCAGAATATAAACGCCCTCCAATGTTCTCAAGAGACATGAAATCATGATCAAACAGGAAAGTAACAGTCAGGGTAGCAGTAAGTTCTTCCAAAACTGAAAAGCAGGCTGACAGAGGCGATAGCACTTAAAAAGAGGGAATAATTCTGTAAAGATCAATTGTTCCGTGGTCTGCAAACTTCCTTGCCCAAAAGCTGCTGGAAAAACAGCCTGAGAGCTGTGGCACTTTAAACTGTCAGCATCCACCAGTCAGACTAACTTCTGGCTCTGTAGAAGGCAGCATGTCATTGGAGAAAATCAAGGACCAGCTATTCTTATCTCTGCCAATTTTACTTCGGCCTAAACTGCAGGACTGGTTTCTTTTCTTGAAGACATCCGGCTTACCTCAACTTCGGGTCACTGTCGCCTGAAGGTGTGATGGGGAGAGGTGCGTCTCAGATAGAAGTGGGAGAGAAACGCACAAGGGTCCCGAGAGTGCCGAGCAATACATGCACACCCCCGTGCGGCACTGGAGATGGGGGTGCTCACCTGACTGTGGAGTTGCTGCAGCTCTTCTAGGCTTTGCCTCAGTTTACCCCTCTCTCCTTCCATGAGCTCCCTTAGTGCTCGCGAGTCCTCACTGGTCTGCCTTATCTGTTCTTCTAAGGAGTCATCATCAAGTCTCCGGGAGCTCTGACAGCAAAAGAGAGAGCACCAGAGACAGTGAGGCTGGGAGAAGGGAGAGATGCTGGGAGACAGACAGTAGCGGTGATGGAGGAGGGAGAAAAGGAAGGAGAGGAGAAACAAGTGGAGAAGAAAGAAGGGCTGAGGAAGAGAATGCTCTTGCTCAATTTCTGCATCTAATAGCTAGATGTTCATTTTTGTTTCAGGCTTCAGGGGAAGGAAGCCATGTGGTGTGAATAGCACAGCACACTCTGACGGCTCCCTTCTCCCACAATAACCTGGCCTTTACTACAACACATCCCACAAATCAACACAGCGTGGTCAGATGGAAGCAGCTACCCTTCATCTGACTTCATCCAACATAGGTAGGAAGATACAACTACTCTGTAGGAGGATGAAACCTGAAGACAAATAACAGCCTGAAAGCCGGGAGTGCGCGTGGAGGGTAAGTCAGGGAGAAATCTGCAGTGCCGCTGGAAGAAAGCCATTCTGCCTAGGATGCCCATGGGAACATCCCCCTCCTCCACAGGTGGGCCACATCTGGAATTCTAAAGGGTCTTGGAGTTGATCTTCCCAACTTTCTATGCTTACTTATTAACTTTAGATCTTTTAAGTTTACCTACTCATAGCTAATCCCACCACTAGGATCAAAGGGCAACAGAATAGTAACTTGCAGTTTTTACCTACATACAAACTTCTAGATTCAAAGTTTCCAAGGAAAGCCCTTAAACTTGAAGCCACCATCGTCTGTACATCACTGTCTGGACAAAAGGCTCCACTTGTACCGGGTGTGTGCAGGAAGCCGACTTTGGAGCCTTCCCTGCCCTGACACTCATTCAGTCCCTCTGCTTGATCGCCAGGAGTCAGTGTTCTCAAACAGTAAGGGCTCAGAAGACATTCTTGCAGATGTTTTATAGGGTTCCACGGTTAACCTCACCTTCTGCGCTAGGTTCCAATCTCCCACTAGCCAGAGCCTGTGGGGTCAGGGCCTTCTCAGACTGGCCTCTTACCGTGGGCTCCATGCCGTCCACAATGCTCTGTATCAGTCTCTTGAGCTCGTTGAGGGCAGTGCGCAAGCTGCCAGCTGGCACATCCTTGGCGGATGAAGTTTCTGAAGATTCGTCCATTGAGGAGTCCGTGGAGACAGCTGAGTCAGCACTGTCGTTCCCTCGAAGGTGTGAGCAGAGATAGCGAACCTGGCAGTAGGCTTCCCAGAGCTGCAGTCTCAGCTGTTCCACAGAGAATTATTCTTGATTATGGACTCTAAAGAAGTCTGCCACCTGGCCATCTTCTTCTAGTACCTTAACCCAAAATACTGATACACGAGACATCAGTTCTAGGAGAAAGTTCTAGTGCTCCTGTTTTTTTAGATCATCTGTTCCAAGAAATGACCATATCTATTCTGGGTCCAGTCCATCTACACAGATGCCCAGTTCTTACGTCCCTGCTCTCTAGCTTTTCCCATTGGACACAGAAAGCACTTCTTTACATGATCAATAACTTTGGTGGGAGTCAGGGAATGGTTAGGGGAACGAGTGGTTCTGGGTATTAGGAAAAGTGGGAAGAGAAGCCATTTAGATGGAAAGCATGGATCGTGAATATTCTAGAACTCTGCCAATATAAAAGGTATGAGGCTGATTCTTAGTCAGCAAGCATTTCCTAAGAGGCACTGGGGAGACAGTGAGTGGGACTTGGCTCTGCCTCAGAAACCTCTGTCCTCTGGCAGTTCCGCTCATGCCTTGATGGACAAGGTGGGTGGAAAATGGAGGGGCAGGGACACACCTCAGTCAGGGCCTGCTTCATGACACTCTAGCCAGCAGGCCGAGGGGCTGGCACAGGCACAGAGCCACAGTCCCCACCAGGCTGGCAGCTGAGTGCTAGGGAGGATCATGGGTCCTGAGCACCCCTAGGCAGCCTCGTCTGCCGGGTGACAGGGAGGTCAGCACCTGTTCTCTCTCTTGCTCCAGCTCCTCAGCCTCCATGCTCTGCTCGATCTCTGACAGGAGAGATGTGCTGGTGGCGGCAGAGCTCTGCAGACTCCTCTCCTCAGTGAGTTCTTCCACCTTCACCTGCAGCTGTCGGTAGGAGAGACGCACCTCCTGGAGCTCCAGCTGGCTTTGGTGCAGCTTTCAAAGAGAGAGCAAATGGCAGTGAGGCTTGCCAAAATCCAAAATCAAGACAAACTGACCCTGAATGTGATCACGCTTCTAGATGCAACCATTAATTTACAAAAAATATGGAGGAGAGAGGAGCATTTTAGACAACATCAGGGGATACAATCAGCGAAATCCAGATCTGGGAAATTCTACAGGACAAACATCTCCATTTCTCCAACAAATAAATTTCAAGAGAAAAAAAAAAGATAAAGGAGGCACAGAGAGATTAAAAAAGACTTAAGAAATGTATCAACCAACTGCAATGTATAGACCTATTTTAATACGTTTATTGACAAAGGATGTGAAAAAAATTATGACATTTATAAGACAACTGAAAATTTGAACACTCATTGGGTGTTTGATGATGTTAAAGAAATATTGCTAAATTTTTCAGGTGTGACAGTACTGGGTGGCTGGGTGCCATGGCGCATGCCTGTAGTCCCAGCTACTCAGGAGGCTGAGGCAGGAGGATCACTTGAACCTGTGAGTTGGAGGCTGCTGTGAGCTATGATCACACCGTTGCACTCTAGCCTGGCTGACAGAGTGAGACGCTAGCACTATGGCTGCATTTTTTAAGGTTCTTATCTTTTAGAGGTAGTATTTTTTATTTACAGGTAAACTTATTAAAATTCTCAGATTTACTTCAAAATAATATTAATATGCGAGAAGAAGAAAT
>CAUYSK010004651.1:0-14171 GCA_963575035.1 Avahi laniger | reverse complement strand
TGGTGGCTCATGCCTGTAGTTCCAGCTACTCGGGAGGCTGAGGCAGTAGGATCGCTTGAGCCCAGGAGTTTGAGGTTGCTGTGAGCTAGGCTAACGCCACGGCACTCACTCTAGCCAGGGCAACAGAGTGAGACTCTGTCTCAAAAAAATAAATAAATAAATAATGTCTAAAACAAAACAACAAAAAAAAGTTCTATATAACAAGTCATTGAAGGCTAAGTACACGTAAAGAATATTTAACATTCTTCAATATATAGAATGTTATGAAATATGTCTTTGACACAATGCTTGCAATCTTATTTTGAGGCTCTTTACACTTTGAGAATATTTAATTTGACATTTATTGAATTATTTACAACCAGCTATATTCATACACTCGGATAAGCATCTCACAGAGCTCAGAAAGTTATATTGCCCCCCAAATCCTTCTTTTCCACTGTTTGTTGGCTTGTGGGTTATTGTCTTCTTTTGATTTTGTGATTAGAACAACCAGCCATGTAAATGATTTCTGAAAATGTGCCAGTTTGGGCCCCACAGAAGTTTAACAAATTAGCTTCTTTTGATTCAATGCAAATTACCATGGATGAGAAAAATGGGGCATGCTGGAGCTCAGCGAGTGGAATTCCTGTTTAATCTTCTTGCCCCTGTGGATCGAACTTGAAATAGCGGAAATGTGTTTTCTCAATTCTCTGGCTCCCATAGGCCATGGGTTTAATGTAAGACTTGTCTGTCCATTCACTGGACTCACACTGTTACTCAAACAGACCACTCTCAGAATCTCGTCGTTCAACTTCTTATTTTATATTTAGCAACCTGGGGGAAAGAGTGAGTGATAGAATAAAGTCATAAAATTAAGGGCAGGATAGAAAGTACAGCAGTAACTCCTGAGGGAAAGAAATGAACAGTCTATTCATCAAATCTGACAATATGTATAAGTCTTAAGAGAAGATAAAAATACAAAATCACTTGAGGATGTTTAAGGAAAGGAAATAATTTTACCTGAACTTACCCAATAACTTCAGCAATCACATGCTTTCTTTTGCTTGGTTCAGAAGTGGTTGCAGACAGAATCCACAGGTTTTCAAACGGAAGTGCTTATGCAAGCTATGTCTTAAAATAAAAATGGTGACTCATGAAACTTTGCTTAATACTGTAACTCATTAGACTTACCTTGTATAGTTTTCCTTCTCCATCTAGCCAGATTTTAAAGGTTGAAGGCCTCAATCCCCCAGATCCTTGTGGTCAATTCTCTCCCTGAGCTAAACGCTGGTGGGTTATTTGTTTGCTGTTTGTGTGTGTGTGCACATGACATTCTTTGTTCTACCAAGGCTTTTTGCCTTAAAGTTTTATTATTTCTGTAGCTTATCTCCAGGAGATTATCCATTATTTTCCTTCAGGTAAGTTCGACTCAGAATAATAAAAATGGTTATGGTTTTTTTCTTTTGTATAAGACTTGAATAAAGAGGTAAATAATTAATCAAACTGTATTCAAGGCGTTTGTTTTCTTCCCTGTACTCTCTCTGAGGTTCAAGCAATTGGGATAGGTTGAAAAGAAGATCACACATAGCATATGTACAAGGCTATGAGGCTTCCTTTTGTTATAGTAGTTGCTATGCGGTTAAAAAAAAACATTATAAGAGAGAGGGATAATGACTTTCCTACTATAGGAGGGGAAAAAAAGAGAGGAAGATGGAAAAGGCATTCACACAGAGCCAAAAGGATTTTTTGTGCCGTGGTCGAAGCCCCTTGTAACCATCCAAGCAGGTCTTTGTAAAGGCACTTTTCTCTGTCCTATTGTGCATGAGTTTTGATTTGCCTCTCTCCATTTTCTGATGGAGAGAAGCATCTCTGTCCTTGAGGACTCTTCAAGAGAAACTGAAAGACTGCCATCATTTTTGCCTGGAAGAAGAGTGTTAAATGAAGGCCTCTAGAAAGCTAGTTCCTACTTTCCGCTCAGATTCTTCTGAGCCAACCACTTCAGACGACTTGCAGTGATGAGAGCATTAGCTGTAATATCACACTAGCCTTGAAAATGCGCCCACGCCCATTTAAAGGTAGTGTCTGTTACAGAGCGGCTTGTTCTGTGACCAGAGAATCAGTGAAGATTTCACACAATCTGGAGCACACAGAAGATCGTCTTTTATATTCTACCCACAGACGTATATCTAATCAGTTTCACCAATTTGCTGATTATTCGGGGTTTTGCTTATTTTTCTTATCTTCACTCCTAGACAGTCTAACCAAGTTTAAGCTGCCTAAAATTCCATATTTCTGTAATATTTCCTTTTTATTTCTTGACTTTCCTCTGTTTTCTTATTTGATTATCTTTGGTGAAAACCAGCTCTAATTATTCATGCTTTAATTTTGTGCTTATAATCATAGGGAAGAAATCACTAAGCAACCAAGAGAGTGGTACAGAAATGGACGGGGAAAGCAATAGGGTGATTTTTTTAACATGCTCCATTAGAATAGAAATTTGACTTCCTGAAATTACATTAAGGCAGTGCTTCTCAGACTTGAATATGCATCACAATTATCTGGAGGGCTTGTTAAAACACACAATGCTGGGCCTCCCCCCAGAGTTTCTGATTCTTTAAGTCAGGAATAGGGTCCAAGAATTTCCATTTGTAATGAGTTCTGAGGAGAGGCCATTGCTAAGAATCACTGAAATAAGGAGAAAAAGAATCATCAGTTGTAAATTCCACCTGAAGACAAGTGGCTTTTGCTCCCTTTGGGACTGATCGGTTTGGATGGTGCTGGAAAAGGATTTATGTGAGTAGACGTTTCTTTCTGGGCAAAATGGCAACTCTACTGCCAAAAGGCTGGATGTATCCATTATCTCCTTCCAAGGATGTGTTATGAAATTTTTTAGCTAATTTTTTTCCAGACATCACTTAGAATTTTACCTGGTCTCCGTTGGTATTGCTGCCACCTGCTGCCAGCAGGTTCCAGGTGCTTTGGAAACAAAGATTGAGCAATCTGGCCTCAATTAAGCTTGAGAAATTATCAGTAAACTAACAGAGAAAGTTTTAGACAATAAGTTGAAAACAAATGAACTAGCTATTCCTGAATGAAAAACCTTTTGTCTAAAACCATGATAATTCATAAATGGGAATATAATATTCAGAACATTATAATTCTGCTTTCAGTTCTATTGTATTTTTAAACTTGAATGATTTACTTTTAAAATATTTAAAACAACATTCATCAGGTGTTGGGCAGGTGGGAGGGAGAAAGAGGGGATAGCTATGTTCACGCCTAAATGGGTACGGCCGGCACACACCGTGTGGGGGATGAGCACGCTTGAAGCTCTGACTCGGGCAGGGCAGAGACAGTATATGCAATCTGAACATTTGTACCCAATAATATGATGAAATAAAAAATTAAGAAAAAAATATTTAACATATACTTTCTAGATCTTTTCTGGCTGATCATTAACCACTAGACCTATTTTCCAATCTCAGTTTCTCTGAGGTTATACCAAATTCTTTTTGCCATCTGTGGAGAAAAACCTTCCTATGAAGTCTTTCCCAGTTTTTGGTATGAAATGCCAAACTTGGCCTCATTCTCTCAGGCCAGACTCATGTCTCCAGTTACTCATTTTATCATCATCTAACAGGATTAAGATAGCTTGCAGCTAATTTCTGTAGTATTAGTTACCCTCCAGCACCAATTTCCTAAAATAATATTGATAAGACACAAATAAAATGTAAAAACAGAAAAAAATAGAAAACTCATCTGATAAAGTGACTATGTTCAATTATTTAGTTGTACTCTTTACCTTGGTGAGTTATAGTGACAAAAATGCATTCTATTTTATGTGTGATTTTTTTTTTTTTACTTAAACTGATTATAACATTTCCACATTTATACATAGCTATAAACATTTTGGCTAAAAGAACCGTATTAGTCTAACTCAGGTTGCTTTGAAAAAGATACCACAGATACAGTGGCTTAAAACAGAAATTTCTTTTTTTACTGTTTTAGAAGCTGGAAGTACAAGATGGAGGTGGGTTGTAGGGTTGGGTTCTGGTGAGGCCTCTCTGTCTGGTTTGTAGCCCACTGCCTTCTTGCTGTGTCCTCACATAACCTTTTCTCTGTGAGCACTCAGGGCGAGAAAGAGGGATCTCTGCTGTCTTTTGCTCTTCTTAAAAATACACTAGTCCTTCCCTCAGTAAGGGCAAGTAAAAAGAAAAAAAAAAGGAAGACAGCAGTCCTATCAGATCAAGGTCACCCTTATGACCTTCTTTAACCTTAATTATCCCCTTAAAGGCCCTGGCTCCAATGCTCTCACATTACATGATAGGGCTTCAACATATAGATTTTTGGGAAACACATTCAGTTCATAATACTAACTTAAGAACTTTTTTTCTTATGAAAGCAGTACATACTAATGATAGAACATTTCAAAACTTCTGAAAACGTATGAAGAAGCAAATTGAAATAATCCACCACCCAGAGGTTGCCACTGTTGATACATTATGCTATGTTCCCCCAGGATTTTCAAGCATTTTACTTTTTATATAATTGAAATTATTTTGCCTAAATGTAGGTATTTCATCCTATGGTTTTACCATGATAAATTTAATATTTATCCTTAATATTAAACTTTTAGATTTTTAAGAATTCTTTTTGCTATTACATATGGTGTTGCAATGGATATCTTTTGTATCTCATTACTTCTTTATGATAGATTCCAAAATTACTTGGGCAAAATTATGAAAACATTTTATTTTTCTTACACCAGCAATATATAAAATTGTACACTGTACTAACCTGGCCGTTACGTAGTACTTTCATAAAAAATAAAATGATAAATAAAATAAACAAAAAAACCTAACATAATTAAGGTTATGTTAATTTGACAGAGATAGAGAAATTTGTTTTCTGTTTTTTGAGGGATTTCATTTGTTTTGTTTTTTGTTTGTTTATTCCTTCTTTATCTGATTTTACTTCAGAGTTTTATACTACCTGGAGGGCATTCCACCTGAGAGCTTTTTTTTTTAAATATAATCTATATTATCTAATTTTTAAATAATTTTCTCTTTAAGTGTCCCATTAACTGAAATTCTAGAGAAGAGTACTTAAAGAAAAAAATACCATAGTTATGGCCATAAATTATCCTTCTCGTTCTCATCCCTCAGCATATGTGCACAAAGACATACATACAGTCACCCCTGAGAGATTTCTAGTCAGAGTTGGTTGGGATCCCCATCATTTTCTGTTCTCTCCCTCAGGGTATCCTTACTGCCCCCTTCCTCATTTTCACATTATATGTGGTATAAAATATATAATATATTATCACTATGCATTTTGTACTATATATAATAGAGTTTTATACTTTTTATTTTTATACTATCAGATTAATATATTTTATTTATCTATATGAATATGCTTCATATTTAATTTATCTTTTAATTATGTTAACAAAATGTAATAAAGCATCCACAAAAATCAGTAGCCATTACTATGGGTAGCATATGTAAAATTCTAGAGAATGAAGGTCATCTCTTGCATGTCCCCTCTCTTTTTTGAGAGGACAGGGACTTCCTTCTTTTCCTTTGACTACTTTCACAGCATCATGCATTATCCATCATTCATTATTTTCTCTGTCTGCTCTATTATGGCCTGTGATTAATGAAATACTCAGACCTTGATAGTGGCCAATTTATTAGATTTTCAATATTTGTGAATATACTGCTCACTGATAAATGGATATTTATTTTTCCCACTTTTTCTCCCTGATTAGTGTCAGCTTCAGCCAGTCAGCGGTAAACAGAATTGTTTTTATTTAAATATAAAAGAAAAAAGAAATAGGACAACCACTATAAATAAAGCACATTGATTAAAGCACTTTAGACATGAAGAAGAAGAGACTGCTGTGAAAATCTACTTATCAGAGAATTTGATTTTGTGACCTTAGAATGCAGCCCATGACCATGATTCCCAATCTTCTTCAAAGAAGCCCTGGAGCACCAAGAGAACTTGTGGTGATGCTCTGGGATATTTTAGGTTTTTAAGGGAAACATAGGAATGCTAGACAGTGGTCCCACACAGAGTGAACTACTAGTTTGAGGTAGTTCAGAGTTTCAACGTTCGATTGGGCTGCATTTCTTTTCATGACATCTTATCTTTTTGAAACTGAGGTTTTGGCATGTTCTATGATAAAAAAAACACTGGATGCATGAACATAGGGATTAGGAATAAAGTGTCCAATTTGATTCCAAGGATGCAGACACTGTTCAGTGTCCCACCGGTACACACATCCTATTTAAAAGTAATTGTGGTTATGTAAGAATAAAATAAAACATTTTCTTATAATTTATGTTGCTTTTTAAATGGTTCTAAATTGTTAGATATAAATATGTATTAAGTTGTTTATATTTCTACTTAATAAATAGGACTGCAATGTATTTCCTTTACCATAGGAATGCTGTGGAAAAATTTCTGAGGTATTAAAACCTCAATGAACAGAGAAAGTTTTGGAACCTCTGGGCAGTGTACTGCAGTTTCTTCCCAAACATCCTGTTCAGATTTAATGAAAAACGTGTCTTTTTCTCTCAGCTGCTAGAAATAGGATCAACTGATAATAAATAAATACTCTCTTTTTACCGCAATACAAATATCACTGCACTCGATGAAATGTGCTTACTAACAATGAGGTTAACCTGCTTTGTGTTCCTAAGCAATACTTAAGCATTAGAAAATGTATGTGCTCACTGACAGATTTAGGTATCTCTCAGTCTAGCAACCCCATACTTCCTGAATAAAATATTAAAAGAACAAGGGCAGTGTACAAAAAATACAAACAAATTGTGCCCTTGATTCCAGCTAACTTGAACATCTTTAGATATGTTTTTCAAAAGAAAAGTGAAGAAGAGAGTGACCATTTTCTTTTGTGTGATAAGTTAAATGTAAAGGCTGTGAAGAGGCTTTGCTTTCTTTTGTTAAATGTACATTCGGTTAAAATATACATCTTTATTGTTGTATATTCACCTGCCAAACTTTTTATCACAATGACCTGTTTGGCAAGTGGATTATGAGAGCTCCATTTACCTATATAATATCTCAAAGCTCTTTTAAAATAACATTTTGTTGAATGCAGGTGTTTTTTTTTTTTTTTTGCTGATTCTAAAACAATAATATAATTTTTGTTAAATATTTTTAACAAATAAATGTTTGTTTTTATTTGAGAAAATAAAGGTCACCTCTAGTCCCCCATCAATGAATTAGCATTTATAACATGTAAATACACCTGTTGTGACATCTTTTTCACAAAATAGGGTGACTCCTAATGAAAATTTAATTTTGTTCTACTAACAAAGACTCATGAACATTTTACTGTGTGATTAAAATATCTCCTTAATATTCCATCATATGGTCATATTGTCACTAATTTTACCCACAAATTATGGATGGACATTGGGTTTCTCTCCAAATTGTTACTATCAATTCCATAATTAACATTCTAGGAGATGCATTTTGTATTTAATTCATGATACTTTTTAAAACAATTCTGAAAAATAGAATCACTATGTCGAACAGGAGGAAATTTTTACCGAGAGTGATAGATGCTACCAAATTGACCTCCAACAATGTAAAGGGTATTCAGTTAACCTTTCTTCCTCAGTGCAGTATTGTCAATTCTATAGGGAAAAGAGTATATCTTTGGTTTGTAATCTGTTGTTTAAAACTCAACTTTTTTCCTATACATATTTATTTTTATGTATATCACCTCATTTTCACAAGACTATTTAATCTATATTTCTCTCTAATTGTCAGAATCGGTATAAAGTGCAGCTTTAGAGTTATTTGTATTTGAAACAAGAATTTAGAACATTCTGTTTGCACTGCTTCCATAATCTGCCCCTGGTAGTTATTAACATACTTAGGGCTTGAAAAAATGATTATAATAAAAACAATATTTTTACTTTACATATATTCCAAAAATAATTTTAACATTGGCATTTATATTTGTAGCTGTATTTATAATATATCTTTAGAATTACAGTTGTCACTTCTTCGTAGAGTCAATCAACCACTGATTGAAAGTATTCCAAAAAAAAAAAAAAATGTTTAAGTCTGTATCGTACATGAACAGACATTTTGTTCTTGTCTTTGTCCCCTAAATATTACAGTATAAAAACTATTCACTTAGCATCTACATTGTATTAGGTATTAAAAGTAATCTAGAGATGATTTAAAGTATATGAGAGGACGATCATAGATTATGTGCAGATACTACCCCATTTTATACAAGGGACTGGGGCATCTGTGGATTTTGGTATCTCCAGGGTCCTGGAACCAATCGCCTACAAGACTGAGGCATGACTATACTTCAATGTTTATGTGTTTTCAGGGTATAATACCAGCCAGTTTATACCAAGAGTACCCCATTCTTGAACTCTTAATTTTGAAGAGTTTCTTTTCTTATTTCTTGTTTTTTTCTTAAGTACACATGTACTTAAGAAATTGATTTATTGTCTTATTTCTTTATTATTCAAGTATATTTTTTCATTGCTTTTGACATCATATGTGGCTGTCTCTAAAGTTCCCACACAGTATCTCATCCTCAAAAATCTGAAGATTTTTCTCAATTATAGTCTCAATAGTATTTTAAAAGATCATTCATTATTTTTTGTCCTGCCTTGATAATTTGCTTGCTTTTTCAATCTAAACATTTACAGTTTTTTTATCTTTCTTCTGATATTTCCCATGCTGTATCTAACATTGGTTCTCTGTTCAAGGATTCTGTTTAAAAAATATTTAGTTCTTTGAATCGTGGATTTTTTTATTAAGTTTTGGCAAACTTTCTTCTCTTTCTGTTACATTTTTCAATATTTCTGCTACCCAATATGCCCAATTGTTTCTTTAAAAATATTAATAATCCCCAAGTTGAATCTCCATCCCTATCATTTGTAATTATCATCTATCACTTACTTCCTGGATTCATTCATCATCCCCCCCTTTCATATTTGCATTCAAATAGAACATCTCAAGGTTGTTTTTCATATCACTATTTTGTTATTATGCGATATGAATTTTGCCTTTTCATCAGGATTTTAATACTGCAAATCAGTTTACATTACACTCTTTGTAATTTTATTCCTATTATTTTTCCTCCTCTCATATGGTGTTTTAAACTCAATCTCTTCTCTCATTAGGGCTTGCTGTGGTCCAGGAGTCTATGGATTCTTTCACTCTATTAAGGACTACAAACATTTTTCCAAGGATATTTTTAACTTAGTAATTCTTCAAAGTGATGCTATTTATTTGTATAATTTTTGCTTTTTTTTTTCAAAATCTTCTTCCATTTTTATTATCATGTTTATCATGACTTGGCTTTCCACAATAGACAGAGGTTTGACTTAAATCCTACTCTTTGAACATTTGATTCGTTCATATTCTTTCATTTTCCAGATTGAAAGTTGAAAGCCAGAATGATTTTCTCGGCTCTCATTTAGTGGGTATTGTCTAGTGGGTATTTACTACTTTTCTACAAACGTTTCAAAGGAAACACATTTTTAATTATAACATACAGATAAAAGGAAAGCATAAATAAAAACAAGTATCAAACATTAAATGTAACAAAAATTTATTTCCCACTAGACAATAAATTTTTCAAAGGCAGGGGCTTCCTTTTCTTCCATTTGTATATATTCTGTGTTTAGTAGAGTACCTGGATTATAACAACCAATCAATACATTAAGAAATTAGTAAATATACACTTTATTTAATCATTGTTGAATTTATTGGTTCAAGATTTTGTTAAGTGATTACCTATCAATATCCCATGTTTTACTGCATTATTTATAATAATGATTAATTCACAATACTTTCAGCATTTTAGTCATTCAGTATATATATATTATTTATTGATACATAAATAATTGAAGTTTAGAATGGATTTGTGAAGAACTTAAAATTTGGTTAAATAAAAAATACATTTTCATATTTAGATGTGAGCATTTCCCCCAATGCTGAAATTATGAGAACTACTGAGGAGGCCAAAATAAAATGAATTCATAAATTATACAAAGCAGAATGTGATTTTTTTTAATTTGAAAAAAATAAAACAAAAAATTTTGAGTTGTTATAAATTTAATACTCCTATGACACTGGCAAAAAAAGAGAAAGGAGAATTGTGCTCTTGTCTATGTGTAGAAATTCCCAAGGGACATATGTAGGTTAATGACATACTTAAGGGGCTTACACATGATTTGCATAAACTGCAGCTGTTGAATTTGCATAATTTGTAAATGCAGCTATAGCCTATTTTGTCCATTTTCTGGCTCTAAACAAGGTTAAACCACCTCAAAATTTGTCTTCTTGAATTTTAAGTGTTTTATATATCCACATTGTCTTTCTGGTGTCTACTGCAAAGACTTGGAAAACACCGAAGTAAAAAAGTAACTAACAAGCTATTAGGAACTGTTGAGGAAGAAAAACTGAACTAGAATCAGTTAAAGAAAGATCGATTACGCCTCAACCAATAAATTCACAGAAGCTTATTATGTACTTATTGATCTTAAATTTTATTTATTATAATTGTTATTACTTCCTCTCATTTAGTATTTTTCAAGCTTTAGCATGCGTATAATTCTGTGAAGGATCTTGTAAAATGCAGATTCTGATTCAGTAGGTCATAGGTGAGGCCCAAAATTGTGCATCTCTGTCAAGCTCCCAGGTGCTACGAATGTTGCTGATAAAGGAACCATGATCAGAGTAGTGAGGTTCTAAGTCATGTGAAATGTTATATGAAATCACCAATGTCTCTTAAATGATTTTTATTTTAAATTGATAATAAAAGCTTTGGAAAGGTATTTTTTAATCTACTTAAGAGGACATTTTCTTAAAATTTCTACTGGTAATTGTTCCTGCTTTTCATCTACCATTTAACAAATGTGAAGGTTGAGTGACTTATATGTTAAAGGAATATTTTAACAAAATCCTTCTAAGAGGCAAATATAATAGCTTTTTTATCCTGTCCACACTGAAAAATGTGTGTGTGTATACATGTGTTTGTGTATGTATTTGCAAGTATACATATGTGTGTATAGATGTACATGATTATATATGTATAGATAGTCATGTATCACTTAATGACAGGGATGTGTTCTGAGAAATTCATCCACAGGTAATTTTGTTATTGTGAGAACATCACAGAGGGTTCTTACTTAAACCTAGATGGCAATAGTCTACCACACACCTAGGCTATATAATATAGCCTATTGCTTCCAGGCTACAAATCTATACAGTATGTTACTATACTGAATATCGTAAGCAATTGTAACACAATTATAAGTGTTTGTGTATTTAAACATATCTAAATACAGAAAAGGCACAGTAAAAATACAGTATTCTAATCTTATGTGACCAGCACCATATATAGGGTCCGACATTGACTTAAACATTGTTATGCAATGCAAGACTGCATATACGTACATATGTCCATACATAATTTGAGAGAGATTTAATCATGATTTAAGAGTTAATAAAATATTTTAAGCTTATAACCTTCCTTATCTCAACATGATTAAGTTAAATAAATTGAAATTTGAGATTCAAATAATAAGTCTTGGATGAATGCTTTTGGGGAATTGGACTTAATTTCTGTTGAATTCAACATATTTTTCAATTGCATGGTACTGGCCAAATCATTTAATTTGAACTCAGTAAAGTCAAGGACCCTTGTATTGAGTAGAGCTGGCTAGTTGGGTTGTTAGGGAAAAAGGACATACTTAAACAGCCACAATTTAATAATTCAGCTAAACCGAGTTCTTGAAAACATTGGTATGTTTTCAAATATCAACATACTGATTAAAACACTTGACATTTATGGAGATATTAATAATCCTGAAGATTCTGGTAAAAACGATGCAGAAGAAGGTAAAAGGGAGACAATCATTAATTAACAGGGATTTTTGGAGGTGATAGGTCTTGTTGACTAACAGCTATTTGTTCCAATTATAAATAATATGGAAAAAAAGAAAGTCATGATGAATAAAATTTTAAATGTTATACAATTCTACCTTTGTTTATTTTGTCTTTTCTCTATGCAAATCTATTTATATGAATAACATTATCAATTTTATTTATTTTAAAATTATTTAAATAGTATATACTATACTTAAACATTGATATTTAGCCTTATGTGATCCCCATATTATTAAATTATTAAAGAGTCAATACATATATACATTTGGATATTCATACTTCAGTTTACACTCTGTAGATTTTACTCTATAGATAGAGTAGGAATTATTGAACCAATCACTTTTTTCTGGATGTTTCTACTCATTTAAATTTGTATTATGATGAATAGTGCTGCAGTGGACATTCTTGTACAACATTCTTTTGTAAATACTTCTATATTACTTTAGAATACAATCCTAACAAGAGAATATGTGATTTAAAGAATATAAACATCCTAATGTTATTAAACATATTGCTGAATAGTTGCCCTCCAGAAAGTTTTACCTCATGACCTCCTCACTAGCAAGCAATAAACAAGATTTTCTCTATATCTTTGCCAAACTGAGTAGTAATATTGAAGAATTTTATCTTCATTTTGCCACTATGATATTTGAAATAATAGACGGTTATATTAATTTGCATTTCTTTGATTATTAGTTTAAGCTAAATATTTACCTCATTGGTATGTGGTTCATTTGTATTTCTTTTGGCTTAAAGTTTTTGATTATTTTCAACTGGAGTGTTTAAATCATAATATTTATATTTCTTATATTACTGGCTTATAAGGACCTATTGTACGTTAAGGAGACTAACTGTCACATCTTTTAGATAGCCTGTAATAATATATTCTCTGTTTACCATTTGCCTTTTTTAAGCAATTTATGGTGTTTTATCATGAAATATTTTTAAACTATATGAAATAAACTCTCTGAATCTTCTCCACTATGATTGCTTTTCTCTGAAAGTTTTCTTTCAGAAATGAGCAATTAAAATTTCCTATATGAGAAATGGAATAATTCCTCATGCAATTATTCCTCAGGTGCAATAATTACTACTTTGAAATGAGAGATAGTTAACCTACCCTCTGCTATATTCCCTTCCTATTATAAGAAGATAGCAGAGGTTGTTGTGGTTATTTTACAAAAAATAATTTAAATCTTCTGTAGGATCTATATACATTTTATCCTGGAAATTAGATGTTAGAGGAAATCCTACTAGCCTCAAAAAAATAGAATCAAGAATAGTTATCATATCATCTGTCAAGATACATGCTTTTATTGGAGGAAGTGGAGCAAGATGGCTGAATAGAAACATCCAGGGATAATTTCAGCACATGAACAGCAAATTGAATATCTTTCCAAGAAAGCACACATCTTCAGAGGGACCAAAAATCAGGTAAGCAATCATACTACCTGGTTTTAACATAGTATCAAGAAAAAAGGCACTGAAAAGGGCGGGAAGGACAACCTTGTACTGTCTACGCCACCTCTACTCCATGCCCCAGTAGTGCTGTGGATGGAGTGGAGGGAGAATTTGTGTGCCTGGGGAAAGGAGAGTGAATTGATTGTGGGCAAAACTTTGCATTAAAACTCAGAGCCTCCTTAGCACAGGGGAACACAGCACAGGGCAAAATTCTGCAGGTGCCCATGGAGGGAGCATTTAGACTAGCCTGGCCAGAGGGAAATCCTCTGTCCTGAAACCCTGAGCTCCCACTAGCCCTACCGCTGGCTGACGAAAAGCAGCCTGGGGCCTGGACTGAATTCATGAGGAAGTCCAACCAGAAAAGCTGCAGTCCTTGGGCAATTCCTGCAGCTAAGCTGTCTTGGAGCCAGTGGACTTGGGGAGCACATGACCCGGCGAGACACCAGCAGCCACAGTGGCCACACCTGTTTAATCCTTTCCCCCAACTACAAGCCATGCTGCTCAGGGAGAGTCTTCCACTTTAAGAAAGGAAAGGGAAAAGTCAGAGAACTTTGTTTTCCAACTTGGGTACCAGCACAGCCAAAGTAAAATAAAGTACCAACCAGACTCCTGAAGACCCTGATTCCAGGCCTTAATTCCAGGATGGGATTTCTAGACCCACCCTGGGCCAGAAAAAAACATGTTGCCCTGAAGGGAAGGACCCAGTCTTGGTAGGTTCACCACCTGCTGACTAAATAGCCCTTGGGCTTTGACTAAATATCAGAGGTAGCCAG